>CAJNIZ010029080.1:53718-64062 GCA_905231905.1 Symbiodinium pilosum | reverse complement strand
TTTAGGGTTTAGGGTTAGGGTACACCATCCCCAATAAGCTGTCCGTGTTTGTTTTTTGTTTCATTCCTTCATGCGCTTCCCCAAGCAGGAGTTTCCATGTTCCCTTCCTTTCGCTTAAAGGCCAAGCAGCTCTCATTGCGCATGACAACAGCAGCAGTTCCCATCTTGATAACTTTCCTGGCTCCACTTCAGGATATACTGAAAAAATGTGCGCTTTATTCCTTATTCCTCATTGGCCTTGAAGATGTTCAGAAGACTTGCTTTCACAAAAAAATGTTGAAAGAGGACCCAGGTTCAATTCGGTGCCAACATCTCCCTGCTTCGCCAGATACTCCCCGGGCTTGAACCTGCGCTCTGGTGGATCTTAAGGGCTTAGGGTTTAGGGTTTTAAGTTTAGTGTTTATGGGCTTAGGGTTTAGGGTTTTAGGTTTAGTGTTTATGGGTTTAGGGTTTAAGGTTTTAGGTTTAGGGTTTAGGGCTTCGGGTTTAAGGTTTAGGGTGCAGGCGGCGGTTGGAGCGTTTTCTGAGAGGACATGGATTCCTCGACCGGATTATAGAGTTTACGGTTCAGGAGGTCGGAAAATTGGGCACCCTTTCGGGGTCCAAGACCCTAGACCCTAAACCCTAAATTTAGATGAATACCCGCATGTCGGGGCCCAGGATACTTGCGGCATGTTCCGCAGTTGTGTGCACAGGAATCTAAGCCCTAAACTCCCATATGAGCCATAGTCTAAACTCCTAGTATCTCCCTTAATAATCCCTATAGTAGTCCCGTTTATAATCCCTGACATAAAACCCCTCGTAAGGAGTTTAGATTGTGGCTCATATCCTGAATAGGATGTGGAACCAAAACGTTTGCCACATATCCCGCGCCAGCTTGGCAACCTTCCCAACCCCAAAGCCCTAACCTCCACGACTCTAAACCTTAAACCCTAAACCACTAAACCCTTAAACCCTAAACGACTAAACCCCAAACCCCCAAACCCTCCAACCTCAAGAACCTCTGAAAGTACTTCCAACTCAAGCCTAGCACCATCACCCATTACATGCTCGAAAACCTGGACCTCTGTGATGCCCGCCACGGTTATGCAGACCTGCCCCCCACCTGATATCAAGCACTCATTGGAGCGTACAATTCTTGAAGAATATTCAATACAAGTGTTGTGGAATTTTTTTTAATACTAGACAGGGGGGTTGATTATTCCTACATCTCACATCCCTGAAACCCTAAACCCTAAAACCCTAAACCCTAAACCATTACATCCACTGAGGTCCAGACGTCTTCTCTTCGAGTGCTTCAGCCACACGGGGAATTTCTGCTCGCGGAAGCTGATTCGCAAAGACCGGTACCTCACCACACGGCTTAGGGTTTAGGGTTGAGGGTTTAAAAGGTTACCTACACCCCCAGAAGGATCAATGATTAGATTCCCTGGGTTACTATGGGACATTATACGAGTTGTTCTCAAAACGATGGGCCCCTCTTCGTTCGAGATGATATTTAGGGGTACCAAAATGGGACCGTAAGTTTGGGAACTACCCAAATAGGGGCATCATGGATTTCTCAAGGAATCTGTTTCTTTCAACTATGCTAGGGGTTTGGGTAACGCTGGAGCGCAGGGTTTATGAGACTTGTGGGATTAGCATGCTTTAGCGTTTGGTCCTTGTAGGGTTTGTAGGGCTTGAGGCGTTGCTGTCCTTTGGCAGGGTTTAATAGAGATAGGGTTCGAGACTTCAGGCTTTCAAGATGCTATCAAAGCCGTACTTGTTGCCTTGCTTTATGTGCAGTGGTATCTTATGAAAACTGCATGAATTATTCAGAGTCGCTACGCGGAATCTCATAATTCACCCGTCACTTGCTACGCAGACGTGTTGTGGACAGTAGCTCAAGTCAACCAAGCAATGCCTTGCTCTCAATATTACCCGCTCTCCACCCCCCTTGATACTCAACTTGTCCGCGGTTAACCTCAAAATATCACGCCTCGTATGGGGGTTCAATATCGACAGGAGGGGGCTACAGGGATCAGGCCAAACCTCTGATCTAGGGGGAACTCCTTGGCAACGCCTAGGATTTAGGGTCAACAGTCATACAGGTCAGCAAAAATACAAGTTTCGGAGAGCTCCGCTTTATATATCACCTCCCTTAGCGTAGGGTCCGTGAAACCTAAGCTGTAACTTAGAAACCCCACGCAAAAGCTCACATAAAGAAACCTGTAGATCAGACAACAACCCCTAACCCGAATTCTTTGAAACCCTATACCCTAAATCCTAAGCCCCATTCAGGGCTTAGCGAAGCCCAGGCACTGTCTCTAAAAACTTCACGCGGCTCTCAAACTCCTCTCTCTGACCTCACGTCCGTTGTGCATTCCCTAGACACTACGGGACGCATAGGGTTTAGGGTTTAGGGATTGGGGGTTCAGGGCTTAGATTCAGTAAACTAAGGTGTCCCTGTGTGGGGCGCCTAGGTCCTAGATGACAGACGTCATCATTTTGGGGCTGTAGAGGGAATCCTAACTTCATGCGAAATGTACGTACTTCCCTGAAAGGGATGACAAACATAGTGAGTTGGATGAACTGTATGATCCTTTTTGGGGCAGCATACACTATGATTCATGTCGATAACAAACGAGGTACTGCCGCCACCCAAGAACAGTTAGATGATAAATAAAATCTGACACATTATACATATCTAGCTTCTAGTAGTAACCCTATTACAAGCTGTGACTGGGTGGGGACAGTAGTCAAGCAACAAATGCATCTGGCAAGCTCCAAGCCAGAAAAGGCCTTGCATCCAGAATGCATGGCCTTTCAAACCCGAAGGTCGAACGTACAACACTGCGATGACATGTTAGAGTGTAGGGTTTAGGCGTAGGGTAGAGAGTTAAGGGTTAAGAATGGGACCCCGCCAGAACCTCCAGCTGAATAAGCTTGATAGCCCGCTGGGAACATGTTTGGTTCCTCAAGATCGTGGGTCCATGTTGGGCAGGTCTCGATCGCAAGGATCCTACAAGTTGGGCGTGTATGGCAAGGAGTCCTGCTTGAGAAACACTTAGAGGCTCAGGGGGCTTAGTAAGTAGGCTATAAAGCAGGTATAAGCAGACAAACCTCAGATAGGGGACTTACAACCTCCTCCACAACCTATGTAGTAAGTTTCCAGAACCTTCAAGTATATTTATATCCTTATACACCACTGCATAACTCCATACCCTAAAACGTAAAAACTCATATAAAACCCCATTACAAGTATCTCCAACAACCAAAAAGAACGTTCACTCCGCGGGTTCCCTTAAACCATGGGAAAATTAAGCTTCCCAGCTTCCTTTACAATCTGCCAAGTTCTTTTCCTATGAGCCTCCACTATTAAGGTGTTTTATACCTCTAAGCACCCAAACCCTAATAAACCCCAATACCTAAATCCTCAACTTTCCTAAATCCGTCACATTACCCCATGCCAAAGCTGTCATCCCACGGTCTTGCAGAAATGCCCTCAACCCTAAACCCTAAATCCTTGACTCTAAACCCTAAATCCTAGACTCTAAGCTCTAAATCCTAAATCCTAAGCTCTAAATCCTGAATCCTAAACCCTAAACCCCAAACCCTAGATCCTAAACCCTAAACCCTAAACCCTAAGCCCTAAACCCTAAATCCTAAGCCCTAAACCGTGTCCCGGGGCGAACCCACCTCAGTGAGAGCCTGTGCCTCCAAGAGGGAAAGCCACGCAGGCAGGCGCATGGGTTTAAGGTTTAGGGCTTAAGGTTTAGGGTTTAAGGTTTAGGGCTTAAGGTTTAGGGTTTAAGGTTTAGGGCTTAAGGTTTAGGGGTGTTTTGTTTACAACCCTTCGGACTTTTTGCCTGCCTGGCTCGGCAAAGGGTTCTTACCTGGGTTTTTCTAGAGAAAACCCCTTATGCACAGGTACCTCGGAGCAACCCCTCAGTGCATCTTGTTCAGCCCATCTGAAGTTTTAGGGTTTAGGGTTTAGGGTTTAGGCTTTAAGGTCTAAGGTGTTTGGTTTAGGTTTTGGGTTTTATATAAGGATTGCAAGGGGTTTACTGTAGGGTTTAGGGATATATGACCCAAAAAATGGAAAATCAAATGGAAAAGCAAAATGGAAAATGGAAACTCGGATTTTATCTGCGTTTATGGTGTTTAGGTTATGGGGGGGGCGTGGGGTGGTCTAAAGCTTTGGGGACAATATTTAGGAATCTAGCATGAAAAACATAGGAGAAAGTATTTTCCATAATAGCGACCCCTATAGGGTACAGAGTGTTGGGCGAGCCTCGGCCAGGGTCACAACTTTTTCACGCAGAAAACCGGCACTAGGGTTTAGGGTCCAGTAAGACTCCTTCCAAGCCGCTGTGATATTGCTGCATCCGCCAGGAGGTCGGCAACAGCCCTTCCACGCAGGAGCAGCCCACATTTTCGCTGCATAGGCGCTGGCCCATGGCTTCAAAAGTTAATCCCGCAAGGCTTAAAACTTGGGACTGTCTCAATCTCGTGGTATGATATCAGAAATCTGTACAGTGCTGTAGCAGCTGTAAGTTGTTTTTTGTGCTAGGGGTTGGAAGGCTTCTTGTTCAAAGGGCTGTGAGGCGTGGTTGCTGGCTTCGGCAAACTGTGGACTGTAGACCGCAAACGCTGTATGACTTGCACGAAGTTATGGTTGAGCTTACATTCATTAGTGGACGCTGTGTACACGAGGCATCGCGGTGTTGAATGCACGGATAATTCATGATGCCAACTTTCATTCCTTCTTGAAAATCCCACTGTCCCTCGTGGAACACTTAACCCTAAACCCCTAAACCCTAAACCCCTAAACTGCTACCCTAAACCCACCTTTCAAAACAGCAGCAATCGCACGCTCTGTTTTATGCTCTCATTTGTGTTCAGATAGCGCCAGCGCAGACGCAACAACGGCCTGGAGTCCTCCCCATCAACATCTGAGCGATAGTCTAAACTCCGTAGAGGGGCTTATATAGGATTTAGGGTTTAGGATTTAGGGTCTAAACTCCTTAAAGGGGATTATATAGGGTTTAGGGTTTAGGATTTAAGGTTTAGGGTCTAAACTCCTGTCAGGGTGTTATATAGGGGATTATTCTAGGGGTTATTAAGGGGAATACTCCGAGTTTAGACCATGGCTCATCTCGCTGTGTGGTGCCGCAAATGAGGATGTTGATCTTGCAGGGCGCAGCCCAAGCCTTCCCAGCGCCATGTTCTCAACTTGTGGCTCACCGGTTCCTTCTTGTGATACGGTTTAAAATACAAGTGTGATGTGTTCCCTGTTGCACTCTAATATGCCACAAAAAAATCTGGGAATTTTCCAAAATTAGGCATACCTTCTTGGGAGGTCCACTTTTAAGGGCCATAGCATGTTGGGGTTTATATTGGGGTCCCCCTCTTTTGGGAAACTGCCCTCTACCTCCCACAATGACCCAGCCCGGGCGTCGGCATCCCCTTGCAGTCGTCGACCCTCAACTCGCATCTGCTTTCGCCACGCCATGTCTGCTTTTTCGAAGCCTGGGAGCTTCTCAAAGTTACGCCTTGGTAAGGACCCCACCATTCTTGGGGCCCCTCTGAGTAGCCCAAAATTGGGGGGCTTGTTTAGGGCTTAGGGCTTCAACTCTAACTGCACAAATCTGCATAAACCCTGTGAAGGGACCAAGGCGTAGAATCGCGAATAAGTACCAAGGCCATTAGCAGGTCCATTTGAGATACCCTCTACAATATAGCTATACAAGGATTCTAGGATCGTAACATTGGGATTTCCTGGGGACCCTGCAGTACATAACCTCTACAACCCCGATGTAATCTCAGTTTCCATGTTACACTCTATTTTCTATTTCCATGCGATGCTCTATTTTGAAGGTATATACTATGCCTGAAACCCTAGACCTCAAACCCTAAACCCGAAACCCCAACTGTAGCGCCACCTGTTTCCCCACACACAGAACCCGAAATCCTAAACCCCAAACCCCACTAGGCTTTCAGAAGCCCCACCTGTCGTCCAGTACTCTCCATCCCAGCCTGTCCTGTCCACAGAAAAGAGGATCCGCCTCATGGCAGGCGTGTGGTCAGAGGCCTGCACACGGTGTCTGGTTTAGAATTTAGGATTTAAGCTTTAGGGCTTTTAGTGTAGGGTTCAGGGCTCAGAGTTTGGAGTTTCAGGCTAAGAGTTTAGGGTTTAGGGATGAAGAGTTTCCGGTTAAGGCTTTGACGTTTGAGGTTTGCGGTTTAGGCCTTGAGGGTTCAGCAGCATCTCACAGCCAACACCCTTACACCCCAAGCCGCCACTCTGAAACTCTAAGCCGTATACCCTAAAACCGAACTGTTGGTTAGGTCCAGGCCCGCTAGCAGAGTTCACAAGGGATAGCAATGATGGCAATATTCAGGTCTCTATGTATATGTGTATATATATATATATATGATTCCTGTTGTACCACTACTGTTGGTACGGAAAACATGTCACGGAAAACATGTCATGACCTGAGAATGCCTCAGTAGCATAATGCCCAGGAATTAGGGTGCATAAGGCCATGCAGGACTTTTAATGTCAATCGCAGCACTGGGTGGGGTCCTAGCCCAGTTTACGTAGGCTTAAAACCCGCTTTAAAACCTAAACCCTAAACCCTAAATCCTAAACCTAGAAGCCAAAACCCAAACCTATACCAACGCCAATTCAAAGCCCTTACTCCCAGCCTAAACCCCAAAAACTAAATCCTACACCTCTTACTCTAATGAGGAAAGCCTACTGTATACTATAGACCCACATTATGACAAAGTAAACCCTAAAACCCTAAAACACTAAAACCCTAAACCCTATATAACCCATTATAGTAGTTTCCATGTTCTTTTCCATTACCCCCCGGCCTGTAGTCTGCCCAGCTACCGCAGCCGCTGACACCGCAACCAGAAGAGGGGCAGCCTCTGGGTTGCTGTTAAGGAACTTAATTTAAGTTACTATATTGGGGGAACCATATTAATTACCATATATACCCATTATGGTAACTTTATTTAAGTTCTTTAACAGCAACCCAGGCCTGCGGCCTGACCAGGCATCGGAGCATGCCCGGTGCCTGGTTTGAACCGCACAGCTTTAGGGTTGGGTTTAGGGCTTAGGGCTTAGGCATTAGGGTTTGGGCTTTACGGTTCAAGGTTTCAGGTCAAGGTTTTTTTTTATCGGACCTTTTCTCCCCGCAGTACTTGTCCACGAGAAAATGCCAATAAAGCACGGCCCTTGGGTAGCCACACAAGCTCAGCCAGGCAAGGAATTTCCATCCCCAGCAAGCCCTTCCAAAAAGCCTCAAAAGCTCAGCCAAGTAAGGAATTTCAACTCCCATCAGGCAAGCCCCTCCAAACAGATCCCCAGTGCCCAGTGAACTTACGTCAAAGGGTTTCCTCCAGAGGAAGACACAGACAAATGAGACTCAGTATCTCAAGACCATTGTAGTCCCTCAGATTCCTTTGCATGAAAACACGGCCGCTACTTCAACCAGCTCTGCAGGTTGGTTTGAACTTTCCCGTCCCCAAAACTGCCATCATGCAACCCCTCAGAAGCGCTCGCTGCAGTCGTCAAGGTTTAGGGTTTAGGGTTTAGGGGTAAGGGTTAAAGGTTTAGTTAGGGTTTAGGGGTTGGGGATTTAGGGTTCAAGGTTCAGGGTTGAAGGGTTGGGGGTTGGGGGTTGGGGATTCAAGGTTTAGGGTGATTTTCGGAGGGGCTTTTTTGGACTAGGAGCTACGGTGCAGGCTTTACAGTTGTGGATTTGCCTGTTCAGGGCTTTAAAAGTTAAGGGTTTAGCGGCTTGTGACGGGCTCCGGGACCATGTACACAGTGGCAGAAACGACCGGCTGGGCGTTAGAGAACTTAAGCTAAGCTACCATAATATGGCTATGTAGCAATTTAGATAAAAACAGTTGCCGTAACGTAGTAACTTGATCTAAGCTCCTGAACACTTAAGAAGACGAGTTCTTAAGACCCTAAACCCTAGACCCTAAACCCTGAACCCTAACTTAAGGATCTGGCAAGAAACCGGCCTAAAATTCCCCCTTAAGTAGATAGACTATGGGATATATGGGGATCTTATTAAATATGGGTGGTTGTCAAAATTATGGTCCCTTTTTGGGTACCCTAAATATTAGGTGCCGTATTATAATGGGGACCATAATTTTGACAACCACCCATATACCCCAATATTAAACCCTATATAACCCCTATATAACCCATTATAGTAGTTTCCATTTTCTTTTCCATTATCCCTATACAACCCCAATATACCCTATAATCCCCAATATACCCAAATCCATATTCCCAGGGCAGACCCGTGGGGGGGCTCTCCTCCGTTCGAGCCCATGGAGGTGCCGTTGGAGCCACCGCTTGGAGCCACACTCCTGTTCCTAAGAGAACGTTTAGGGTTTAGGGGTTAGGGTAAGTTGAGGGGTTTAGGGGTTTGGGGGTTTAGAGGTTTAGGGGTTTAGGGTTTAGAGGTTTGGGGTTTAGGCTTTAGGGGTTTAGGGTTTAGGGTTTAGGGTTTAGAGGTTTAGGGTTCAGGGTTTGGGGTTAATGGCTTTAGAGCCTAGAGTTTGGAGATCTTGGTCTTGGTTTTAGGTTTGGGGGTCAGGGCATCGGTTTTGAGGTTCAGGGTTTAGGGCTAAGGGTAGTCTTTTTTGCTGCTGCGTTACACTGCAGGCGAGCCGAGCCCTCTACGAAATCAAACACTGAGGCTCAAGCTGTGTAGCCCAAAAAAACATGAAGTCTAAGTCCCAAACCCTGATAGCAGCCGCAGCCCATGTGTGCGAAATAGTGATGGTCTTTGAACCCGAACCCCCTGCTAAGCAAGTTATATGGGGATATCCACACGAAGCCCAAGCCCTAAAGCTGCAAACCCCTCAAAAGCCAAACCAGACTCTAAAACCCCTCTAAAACCTTGCATCCAAAACTCCAGTTCCCCCCAACGCTCCTGGCCCTAAATCCTAAACCCTAGGCCCCAAACCCTAAACTCTAAGCCCTAGACCCTTGAACCCTAAAGCATCCTAAAACCTAACGCAAACCCCAACAGGAGATCTCAAAGGATCGTAGGCCGCGGGGTCTTGGGAGCCATGCTCTGCGGGTTCGGAGCGCCCATGCCCTGAGTTTCGGGTTGGGGTTTAGGGTTCGGGGTTGAGGGCTTAGGGTTTAGGGTTTAGGATTTAAGGTTGTTTTTTGTCGGACCTTTTGTCCCTGCAGAACAAGTCCACAAGAAAATGCCGGGTTTGGGATTTAGGGTTTAGGATTTAGGGTTCAGGGCTTTAGGCTTTTTTGACAGCCGGGTGGCAGGCTTTACGGTTTAGGATTGATGCTCCTCCAGCAGCAGGGTTTGGGTAAAGGATTTAAACTAAACCCTAAACTATAAAACCATACCCTACACCCTAAACCGTGTGAGCGGCTCGGGTTTGGAGTTGGGCGTTTTGAATTTTGAGGACTGATTGACCATTGGCGTTGCATGGGAATGCTGCGGAGATGCCAGGGCAGTAGGGCACTAGCTACACATTCTTAGGGGTGTTGCCCAAAATTAAGGGTATGTAGGGAGATATAGGGGTGTAGGGATATATATATATATATGTATATATATATGGGGGTTCCCCAAAATTAGGGGTGCCCTTTGGGGAGTCCTCATGTACTAAAGATGAGAATATTTGGGGGTCCGTGTTGGGTTACCCCATTTCCCTAAACCCTGAAGCCTAAACCCTAAACCGCAAACGACCATGAGCTTCGGGGTGGAAATCGCTGGGGGTGGGGACCCTTGGTCGGCAAAGGGTGTGGGATTTCGAGGGCTTCGACTTATGTAGGCTGAGAGGGGTGAAGAAAGACGTTCCAAAGGATAATGCTCACACGAATAAAAACCTTTGAACCTGGCTAACCTGCCGTCTTGCAGGATTTAGGGTTTGGGATCCAGGGTCTAGAGTTCGGGTTTAAGCCTCAACCCTAAACCCTCTTAAAACCAATCCTTCAATGATCCATGCCCGGCAACAAATGGCAGTTTCCATCAACAAGAAGGCCCAAACATACACGCCACTCTGCTATAATCCTTATCTGTGACCCTCAGAAAAACACCCTAAATTGCCAAAAACGAACCCAATCCCCTGAACCCCGCACCCCAAACCCTAGAAGCCAACCAAAGCCTCAACAACCCAGAACCCTTGAACACAAACCCCCTAAACCCAAAACCCTAGAACCAAAATCTTCTAAACCCCCGAAAACCATAAACGCTAAACCCCCAGATCCTGCGGGAACCCCATGAACTGAACTTTGTGTTTAGTTGCGACAGAGTCGGCCATGCCTCAGCTACACAGGGAGTGTAAGGTTTAGGGTTTAGG
>CAJNIZ010029080.1:29385-53618 GCA_905231905.1 Symbiodinium pilosum | reverse complement strand
GATTAGGGTTGAGGATTTAGAGTTTGCAGAGATAAGGGGTCTGCCCTTGGGTTTTTCTTTTATATGGATCTTAAAGTCAGAATGGGCAAAATGAAATTTAGCCTTGGGGCCACAACTGTATAATAAAGACCAAGAAGCTTGCGGCATTAACGTTTGGTCAAGAACTGAGGGTTTGTGGGTTCTTAAAACTGCCAGAGGGGAAGGGCCTCAGCATATAATCCCCCAAAGAGACCCATGCAGAATGGAATACTTCCATTATCACAACTGGGCCTGCGATGATGACTGCTACTGCTACTGCAACTAACATGTCATTGTCAACATCCAAGTGCAATGCAGGCAAGGAACCGTCTTCCCTTTCCGACAGAGGTCGATTCATGAAAGTGAAGCAAAAGCCTCGTGACACGGTTGCATCCCAAACTACAAGCCACAGCTTCTTCGAGGCAGTTCTTCGTTGAACAAATGCAGGGAAACGTCTCGTCAAGCTTTGCACGCACTGCCCTGTAAGCTTTGGCATTTTGCTGGCCTAATGCGCAGGAATATTCTTTTGCATGGCTCTAGACCCAGACAATGCAGGCAAACAATAAAAAGACCAGCGCCACCAATGCAGTAGTATTTGCTTTAGATCCAGAGAGCACCAGCAAACAATGGAGAGCTGGCAAAGTAGTACGTGGTGGTTGTCGCAATAATCATAGTAGTAGTCGCAATAGTTAATAATCATGGTGGTAGTCGCAGTGGTGGTAGTCGCGGCGGCGGCGGCGGCGGCGGCGGCGGCGGCGGTGGTGGTGGTGGTGGTAGTGGCGGCGGCGGCGGCGGTGGTGGTGGTCGTCGTCGTCGTGGTCGTCGTCGTCATGCTCGTGGTCGTGGTCGTCGTGGTCGTCGTGGTCGTCGTGGTTGTCGTGGTCGTCGTGGTCGTCGTCGTCGTCGTCGTCGTCGTCGTCGTCGTAGTAGTAGTAGTAGTAGAAGGATTAGGATGAGGAGGAGGAGGAGGAGTATTAGTAGCCGTGGGAAAAACAACAGAATTGCGCAAATTCGGTTCATGTTGAAAGCGCAGAGCGATGCCCAAAGCCTGGACAACTGCCCCCGCCTCAAAGTTGTATCAGCATCCATGTCCTGAACGCAGAACGTGTTTAGAGTTGGAATGCGAGTCAGGAAACCAATGTCGCAGCCGCGCAAACCTCGCCAAGGATTTGGCAGTCGGGCATCTTGGCAACGGCTAAGGCACTCTTAGGAGTGGGGAGTTGGGTTCAGCGCTTAAAGGGCTTGGGGTTTAGGCGGTACGGTTCAGGGGCTTGGGGTTCATGTTTTTGGCGTGGTAGGCATGTCTGTAGGTGTTGAAGGGGAGCAGCAGTGAGCCCAGCTGGTCATCCCTCTCATGTCGAATATGAGTAGTCTTAAGGGATGCGACTTTAGGGTTAGGGGTCTAGGTGGATGGAGGAAATCTTGGACCACCTAGTTACCCCAATAAGTTACAGTACTTTGGGGATCCTAAGGGGTGCAAGACGTCCTCCATCCACCCTAGGGAGATGTGTCCCTAAACCCTAAACCCCCCCTGTACCCCACAATATGACTTAGGTACCAAGGATTCCCTAGAGTAGGGTAAGGGCATAGGGCCATAGGGGTTTAGGGTTTAGGGTCAAAGCACAACTTGCAATGGGTTCCAGCCCAGCCTGAGTTTGGGCGCAGAAGTTCGAAGGAGGGGGTTAAGGGAGTAGGTTTTAGGGTTTAGGCTTCAGGTTTTAGGCGGTCTGCTACCGGGCGGACCCAGCAAGCCTGTTGCAAGAAGTTTTTACGCGGAGCCCTCAGAAACGTGTTGCAAAAGGGTTCAGGGGTGCACTTCAATCTGAGGTCACACAGCGTCTTCATGATCGACATGGAATTCAGGCGGGGCCCGGAGTCCTTGCAAGTCCTCGAAAATGCCTGGTGAAGCTACTTGGAGGGTCAGGGGGACTCAGTAGCTAAGTCTATAATGGGATAGCTGGGTTATTACATGGCTGATCATAGGGGTTTTACATATATGGGCCAAAGTCTAAACTCCTAGTATCCCCCTTAATAACCTTTATAGTAGTCTCTTTTTTCCCCTTCTTCCCCTTTAAGGAGTTTAGATTATGTCTATAATGTCCTAAGTCCCCCTGACCTCCCAAGTCTTCCGTTTGATACAGCAACTCCTACACTACAGATCAAACATAAGCATTCATTGGATACTGCCCCCCCCAGTAACAGTCTATATTAGGGGTCCTATTACGGGCTATATATACCCATATTATAATTATTATCCAACTGTTACTGAGGGGGGACATTACCCAACCCTAAACCCTAAACCCTAAACCCCAAGGCATTCAGATTTGCCCAAAGTGCAAGGCCGCTGCACCTACTTTGTCCTAAGCCCGAAATGCTGTTATAGCCTTATGTGAGCTATAATCTAAACTCCTGAAACGGGGCGTTGTGTAGGAGATGATATAGGGGACTGCTATAGCGATTATTAAGGGGATGCTAGGAGTTTAGACTATATCCCAATCTAATCCCTACATCCCTTCTTTTCAAAGAGACCCCCGTAACTTCTGACCTTGAGAACTTGGGAAGTCTCTGGGAGTTGGTCTCGAAAATCTATGCACTCTGAACCTTGCGATGCAGAGCCTAAGTTGTAAAATCCCAAGCATAGAAAAAGCTGCCCTAAACGCTGAACCCTAAATCCTAAACCAATCCTAAACCCAAAATCCTAAACTTTAAAACCTAAACTTTCAATCCTAAACTTCAAATCCTAAATGCCAGATCCTAATCCTTAAGTCTGATACTTTAAAGCCTGAGCTGCTGCAAGCCGTGCAGGTCTTCTGGGGATACAAAGACACAGAAGTCGACCTTGATGCTGGGACGCGGTCTTTAGAGACTTGGGGTTTAGCGGTTGACAGGGTTCATAGAGTTTATAACGCTTAGGGTTCAGGGTTAAAGTTTAGGGTTTAGGGTTTAGCGGTTTAGAAGTTAGGATTTAGGGTTTACATAGGGTCTAGGGTCTAGGTAGACTTGCGGGTGCTGTGAAATTCACAGTAAATCCGGCGTGTTATGGACTCTTCTTGGCCCTCGCGGTGTCAAAGACCTTTTTGCATGTGGGCTTAATCAACATTTGTCGGCAGAAATTCGCAGTTCGCCGATCATTTTTAGATTTTTTTAGATTTTCCTTTGCGAGCGTGAAAATCTATGAGCAAGCGAGCCCTGTCAGTCGCCATGAATCTATGCAACACCATCGAGTTTGATAAGCCTTTACAGAGCCTTGTTATTGCCTTTAACTACGCCAGGCCCAGTTGGAATGCAAGAATGGATCCATGTAGTGTAGTCCCTAGAATAGTAGCAACCAATAGTGGAAAGTCAAATGGGAAGGAAAATAGAACTGGCGCGGACACTGCTATACAGCCGCCCACCCAGTAACAGTCGGATGATAGGTATGATAGGAATATATAAAAGTATATGCCGCTTGTACATTTCTATTATAGACTCTCCCCGAAATGATCCATAATATGGTTTAAGGTATACTGATCGATTTTAAGCGGCACTGGGCCCCCCAGGCCTACAACCTGCTACTTGTATGCAAACCGCTAGTCCCTAGGACTCTAAACCGTCCATCAGGACTGTAGAACCACCCCTATAACCCTAAATCGCCAGGTGTGATTATAGTTTTAATTGGGCTATAAGTGCCGGTTGTAAGAGGGTTATAATTGCCCTCAACCTCCAAGCAGCCCTAAACTCTAGACCCTCAACCTCCAAGTAACCTTGAGTGAACTTATGTAACCCTATATAACTCTATATAATATAGTAGTTTCCATGTTATTTTCCATTATCCCAATATGCCCCTACATATCCCCTATATAACCCCTATATACCCATGGAGCCTCAGGACTCTGGTGGACTTGGCGGGCTTGGACAGCGTTTCGCTAGCCGAGGTATGGGTTCTGGGCTGGGGGTTTAGGGAATGGAGTTTTGAGTATAGGGTTCGGATTTTAAGGTTTTGGGTTTCGGGTTCAGGGTCCAGGTTTGTAAGTCCACTTGCATTCAGGATATAGTTTATGATGCCAGTGCGGTGCGAAGTTAAGCACTTTGGCGTTTTGTTGTTGGCCTTTCGTCGGTCTGGGGTGCGGAAGAAGCTATACATGGTGTACCCAACCCTAAACCCTAAACCCAGGGCTCAGCGTGGAGGGAAATGTGGGGTCTACCCAGACCCCTGGGAGGATCTAAAAACCTATATAGACCCATAATAACCCCTATAGAATCCTTATAGAAGTCCTACTATAATTCTAGGGGATCTAATTTTTAGATCCTTTTGGGGGTCTGGGTACCCTAGCCCTAAACCCTAAACCCTAAATAGTAGTTTCCATTTTCTTTTCCATTATCACAATATAATCCCCATATAACCCTAATATTCTATCTACTTAAAGGGGGACTGTAGCCCTAAACTAGGCATCCTGGGGTCAGGCTGGCGTGGGGTATGAGACCTATGGGAAGCCGAGAGCCACGAGCTGAGGTCTCAGACCTTCCAGCAGAAAATGGGACCTGAACCCTAAACCCATATAATGTTTAGGCTTTAGGGTTTAGGGTTTAGGGGGGTTTAGGGTTTAGGGTTTATTATAAAGCTTGGTGCAGTTAAGAAGGGTTGCTCTTGAGAGGCCAAAGCCATCTCAAAGTGCAAAAGCTGGCAGTTTTCCGCCTTGGTTCACCGACGGTTGATTCAGAAACGCGTGAGCTGCACACCCGACCTCCAACTCTTCACCCAAGTCATTAATTAAGCCCAAACTCTTCAGTACCCCCCCCAAAATCCCAAGCCCTGAGGAACTCCGATCAGTCCCCGAGTTGTCCAGGCCAGTTAGGCTACAACCGTTTCTCTAGCGTTCGTTCGAGGGTTCTGGAACTAAACCCTAAACCCTAAAGCCTGCCAGGTGTGCGGACGTGAGGCACCGCGCCGAAACTTGTCCTTGCTGGGACGCTGCTTGGCGGATCTGAAAACCAGCTGAGGCTGTTGGGGCCTAGAGTTTAGGGCTTATATCAGGATGGAGGGTTCGGGGATGACAAGCACTTCCAAGCAATGACACATGCAAGGTTGTGGAAAAAAGCTTAGGGATGCGTGCATGCTGGTACTGGTCTTTGCTGTCTTCGCAGCAATCTCATCCAAATTCTACTTTTCACCTCCAGAACCCACAGCCTGCACGCTAGAGCCCAAGCTCTAAACTCCCTTTACACTCTTCATGCCTGAAATCCCAGGCTTCGTGCCCAACCTTTGCGTGATTTGGGGGTTAAGGGCTTAAGAGTCGAGAGCTTAGGGTTTAGGGTACCCTGAGCCCTAAACCCTATACCCTAAACCCAGAATGATACATACCTTCTAGGCCCTTGAACCTTAGAAGCCCAGACTCCCGAATCCAAAGTCCCAAACTCCTTAGGTTCCAAACCTGAATTATTGAATCTTAAATCCTAAGCTGCCCATGAACCCTCCAAGTTCAGAAGTCTACGCTGAATACCTAGTGTATGCCCTACATGTACCCTTGAAATTTCTGAAAGTTCGATCCTAAACTCCTTAAGTCCTCAACCTCAAGTCTCAAGCCCCGAAACCCCCAAAGTTCCAACGTTTTAGGGGTTTATGGACTTAGTTTAGGGGCTAAGGGTTACAGGGCAAATCGGTGTTGTTTGTTGGGTACTGCCACCACTCATTAACGGTTGAATAACATGTATATTGTCGTTCTATATAGCCCTTAATATGATCCCTCTTATCGTAATACTTATGATAGAATTCTATAGAGCCGTTACTATGACCCCTATTATCGACTGTTAATGGGTGGGGGCAGGACCCAATCTAAAGGCTCTAAAAATCCCAGGCTCGGTGCCGTGGATATACCTTATACATACCCTTATATATACACCCACCATATACCATGTATGTATGTATGTATATATATATATGTATGCGCGCTATACAAGCCCCATATCTATCTGCCCGATCTCTACAGAAAACGAAACCATAATAAAAGCAATAAAAGCTAACTTGCAATTCATTGAAACCAACTTAAAATCTAAATAAAGCCAAATTAGCACCGACTTTACCTTGTAATCAAACCACTTCTAATCTAATTAGAATCTCTTTAAATCCACGTGAAATCTAATTCAGATCTGATATCAGTCTGGTTAAAGCGATTCAAAACCGCAATCACACCAAACAAAGAAACATTCAGATTTTACATGAGCTCCTTGTTAACCAGCATTCAAAAAAAAACTAAATCGAGGAATCAAGGACATACCTGAGAGTCCTGCTAGACACCCCCCCCAAATTAGAGGATCGGGGCCAAATTTACTTTAGTCTTGGCCCTTTCAAAACACGCTCTTGTGGGCAGATTTCAGATTCTGGAATTCTGGGGAACCCGTATTTCATATTAGCGCGAGGTCAATATTAGTGGGAACGGAATACCGTATGTTCTTTGTATATATGTATATGTAACCCGAAACCCTAAACCCGAAACCCTAAGCCCTAAGCCCAAAACCTAAACCTTAAGCCCAAAACCCAAAACCTAAACCCTAAGGCCAAAACCTAAACCCTCAGCCCTGAACCCCAAACCCTAAGCCCTAAACCCTAAACCCTAAATTGTAGTTTCCATTTTCTGTTCCATTATCCCAATATATAACCCATATAATTCCCTATATAAACCCTCTTCATGGCTTCAAACAACCCTAAACCCTCTATAACCCACTATAGTAATTTCCATTTTCTTTTCCATTATCCCCATATAACCCCGATATAACCCCAACATAACCCCAATATGGTTTCAAAGCTCCCAGGCTCGCTGCGCCACCTCTCGGGACCCCTCTGGGCGCTACTCCGGCGGCCGCTGGAAGCCGCGGCCACCGTGGCCAGGGGCCCAAAAAGGGTTTAGGGTGTCCTTTCATGAGAGGTTTAGAAGGATAATAGGTATTTGTTAAGGTTTTAGAGGGGTTATGGGTGTCTGTTAAGGGTTTACAGGGATTATAGGTACCTGTTTAAGGGTTTAGAGGGATTGTAGCTGTTAAGGGTCTATAGGGGTTATAGGTACCTTTTAAGGGTTGTACAGGGTTTAGGGTTTAGGATTAGGGTCCTTTAAGGGGTCTATAGGGATTATAGGTACTTTTTGAGGGTGTATTATAAATAATATGTATATATATATATATATACATAGTAGGGTTGAGGGTTTTGGGCCTTAGGTACCTTTTTACGTGTATATAGATTAGGGTTTAGGGTTTAGGGTTTGGGCTCAGGGCAGTTGACTGACGGAGCCCCTTCAAACCGCATATGGCTTATACATAGGGTTATGCGTGCCTTTTATGGGGGGTATGTGAACACATTAAGGATATATTATATACGCACACTTAGGGGTTATAAATGTCTAGGGTTCATGGGGTTGGGGGATGTGTTGGACATCGTTTCGTGACGCGGTTTAGGGCTTGGGGTTTTTTCATTGTATTTCTGCGGCCAAATTTCTGCGGCCAATTAAGAGTTCCTGGCCATTGATAGAAGGCCCTCTTTAGTGCGTTTCAGGTTTGGGGTCGTAGGAGAGTCCAGAAGCTACCCTCCCGGAAACTAACATGGAAACCCAAAAAGGGCCCTATAAAGACTACATTCCTTTTAAAGGGGGGCTATATGGGTTTCCATGTTAGTTTGGGGGAAGCTAGACCATCTCCTTCAAATCAATCCACAGAGCTCTCAGATCCAAGGCCGGTCTAGGGCGAACCCTAAACTCATGAGTTCAACTAGTACACCCCTCTATACTACCCCCCCTAGCTTCCCCCTTAGTTAACCTTAATTAGCCCAATTATCCCTAAATAGCCTTACTTAAGGGGGGAACCTAGGGGAAACTAGTTGAACCCATAGTAAACCCTAAACCCGACCCCCTAGTTATTAGGAGGGCAGGGGTCCCGTGGATTGCAGAGAGTTCCACATTTAAAGTGACTGAGTATCTCCAAGTCCCGAAAAGCGGACGTACTTATAGTGAGTGGGTTTAGAGGTTTAGGGTTTAGGGTTGCGTGTAGAGCCTAAACCCTAAACCCTAAACCCTAAACCCTAAGGAGGTTCCCTGCCATTAAGAGCGGCCTTGGACCCTAAACCCTACTCTTTGAACGATTTGGGGCTTTCCCAAAATTAGGGGTACCTTTGTGGGGGTCCCCATAATAAGGACTATAGTATTTTGGGGTCCATATTAAGGTCCCCTTAATTTGGGAAATTACCATTTCAACATGGGATTTCAGCCTTCAACCCCATGAGACTAGGCGTTAATTTTGGGGATCGATTTGTGTATTACACCGCCCCAAAGGAAAATGTGTCTCTGTGTAGTGTATATAGGGGTAGCACCCTCAAATGAAATTCAATAGGGGAAGGTTTTTGGAGCTCAGAATGTGTTTCACAAAGGTTCCATAGGAGGAGAATAGGAGAGGCGTTGCGGAGCTCAGAATCTGTTCTGAATTGACTTCAATACGAGCATGGTCTCTGGAAGTCAGCTTTTGCTTTCTGGAATCCCTAGGGGGTCGCAAACTTCGGATGATTCACCCTCCCCAAAACATTCGTATTATTGAGAACCCAAACAGCTGCTGGACTACCCCCTTGCAAAAATGACTGCCTGGCCTCCTCGAATAAGCAGTTAAATCCGACATCGGTAGTTTTGGACATCGCCTGAAACCTGAAATCCTGAATCTTAAGATCTTTGAGGCAAACATTCTACTCTAACATTCTAGTAAGAGCAGTTTGGATTTGGACCCTAACTAATGAATGCATGAGGCTGACAGCTTAGGTGAAGCAGAATTCCCCATAGGTAGAAACCAATCTCGCTTTGCTCCACCTAGTTGCTCTCAGATTCTTTAGGCCGCGCAAACGAATCAGAGGATGCTGACACATTTCGGCAAAGCTTGGCACACGTAAGGCCGGCCACGCTAGTCGGAACTCAACATTACCGTCGATCCTCGACCCCATGCGTTTGCAGACGTGTATGTCGATCACCACCCTAGGTTGTTGCTGTTCTGGCTTGTAGTTAGAAGGAGCCATCTACTAGGAATCCATTTGTCAGTCCTCATGTGCAAGCGTTGAGCTTCTAGCTGAGCTAGGATTGACGTTGCCACGAAGATTATGAAGAACCCTTCAAGTTGCTGACGCATTGCTGTATTGAAGCAGGTGATGCCTTTAGGGTCTGCATTCCCTTTAACAACTTCACGGAACTTTTGAATTGATGGTGATACTTCATCCTTTGACTCTCTTGTAGACTTTTGACTAGTCACCCACCACCATATCGGCTGAACTCCCGGCGCTTCCGGCCGTTCTGTGGCACCATGCCTCTTCCAGAGTTGATCGAGTGCCTCGTCTTTGGCCTAAACCCTAAACCCTAAACCCCCTAAACCCCTAAACCCTGAACCCCTAAACCCCTAAACCCTAAGCGGGGGGAAGATCTGGGCCCTCCGGGAACATGGAGTCCCAGTTTAAAGGGGGTTGGGGTTAGGGGTTTAGGGGTTTAGGGTTTTAGGGTTTTAGGGGTTTAGGGTTTAGGGGTTGAGGGTTTAGGGGATATAGGAATTATGTAGGGTTCCCTTTAAGGGGTTATATCGGGGTTAGAGCGGGATAATGGAAAAGAAAATGGAAACTCCTAGTTAGGGTTTAGGGTTTAGGGGTTTAGAGTCCCCCTTAAGTAGATATAATATTAGGGTTATTATTGGGGCTTTATTGGGATAATGGAAAAGAAAATGGAAACTACTTATCATATTCGGGTATATATTAGGGTTAGAGTCCCCCTTAAGCAGATAGAATTTGGCCTTGGCTATAATATAATAAGATCCCCATATACCCCATACTCTATCTACTTAAGGGGGACTATAGATTTTTTGTGGCATAAGCTGAGTGAGGGAAGTGCATGCTGACTTTTTCTCTTCCATACCAAATTAAATGGGTTCAGGGTTAGGGATGGGCTGTAAGTGTTGAAGCGTGCGGTGCAAACATGTTCTGAAAGGACATAATCTGCAGGTACGCGGGATACTAACAGTCCTGCACAACCCGAAGTTCCTTATACCTTGAAGTATGGTGCTATAGTATACTAATGTCATGCACAATGTTTTTAGTATAAACAGTATCTCAGCCCTTTGCGAACCAAGTCGCCGGAACTGGAACCAACTACTGTAGCAACGCATGAAATTTCTCTAGGCCGCAGAAGCTGCGCGTGCAAAATGTGCCGTGAGGGCTGTTCCTTGTAGGCCCGTCGAATCTTCACGCAGGAGCCTAGATGATTTGAAAAACGGTTTTGAGGTAACGTAGAGGCCTAAAAAAGTTGCTAGTACGGTGGTCCTAGCTTGACACGTTCCTAAATCCAAAGCCATATAGACACCAAAATGCTATAACTTTCATTGTGGGTACCCCCAAAATGGTACCCCTCATTTTGGGAACCGTCAGCCCGAACCTTAATCTGGATAGCAGTTTGAGATTACTCTTGATATGAGGCATAGTCTGAACTCCTTAAGCTCCTCAGAAGGTGATATAGGGGACTAGAAAAGGGACCATTCTAGGGGTCATTAAGGGGTATACTCAAAGTGAAGCTGATGGTTCATATGTTGACGGAAAAGTTCGCGTGCCTTCAATGTACTATGCGGTAATCCCTACATCCTAGGCCCTATGGCTAAACGCTTAACCCTAAACATGCTAGCCCCCGAGGATATTGCCGCTGTCACCGCAGCAGCTGCAAAGCTTCGTGACACAGAAGGCGCTGAGTTGGGTTTAGGGTTTAGGGTTTGGGGTTTCCAACAAATTAAGGGTCTCGCCTCATATTCCCCATGATAAGGATTAGGGTGTTTCGGGGAATACACGGGGTCCCCCACTTATGGAAACCACCATCTAACCCCAGTTTCGATTTTCCTTTCCACTTGATTTCTATTTTGGGGGTAATTGCCCCGACGGACCCAGCATTGTAAGGGTATTCCGAAAAAAGGTCATAGGTTTGAAGGCAACCCAGTCGACACCGTACCCTCTAAAGTACAGCGTCTGATCTCAAAGTGGCAAATTTGGGGGCTTGGAAATGTCATAGATAGGGGAGCTGGACAAACATGGTAGGTTTGAGGCTCGGGATTTGAGGCTTCCGAACCCTTGGCTTGTGTTTGCAGCTGAGGACGTGTTCATTTCCGAGAGGTGTCCATTTCAGAAAGGCCTAGCTCATATAAGAACCCTAAACCCTAAACCCTAAACCATGAGGGACCTGGGTACCTTGGTTTTATTTCCTTACACAAAATGAAAGACTAAGCCAGAGCTCTCCACCCCTAGTTTCCGCCTTCTGAGCCTCAAGCCTTGCCCCAAGATCCCCCCAAAATCCTATGGTCCCCCTTAAGTAGGGTTAGGGTTTAGGGTTTAGGGTTTAGGGCCCCCTTAAGTAGATAGAATATGGGGTATATGGGATCTTATTATAATATACCCAAAGCCATATTCTATATCTACTTAAGGGGGCCTATAGCCCCTCAACTTCTTATCCCCTGAAACCTTAGCCCCCAAACCCATGAAAAGTCAAATTGCCAGGCGGAGATCATGGTGCCTGGCTCGAAAAGCACCTTGGCCTGCATGGCTCTGATCTTTTCAGTTGGTTTAGGGTTCCAAGTTTAAGGTTTAAGTTTAAGGTTTAGAGTGCTCAAGGTTTAGGGCTTGGGGCCTCCTCTTTTTCAATCACCCCACGAAGATTTTACACCTATAGATGATATTTGCTGGGTGGGGGGTTTCACCCTAGGGGGGAGGGGATTACAGACTGCCCCTTGGGAAGCATTTTAAAATCCTGCTGCCAAACTCCCGAAGACGCTTCTAAGTGTGTGATGGCGGCGTACAAGAACGAGATGTTACACGTGAAGTGTGAAAGCTTACTTGCGGTTGCAGCTGAACCCAAAATTCAATTAGTCCACAATTTTCGAGTCATGTGGGTACATCAGCTTTGGATTCTGTGTGCGCCCGGGGAGCCCTCAGCTCTCTGGCATGCCACTTTCCCCTAAACCCTAAACCTTAAACCCTCACGCGTGCGACTTTCACTCACCCCCTTAAGGAGCCCTATAATAGTCCTCTATATAATTAACACCCTATATAATCCCCGTTTAATGAGTTTAGACCCTAAACCCCAAATCCTAAACCCCATATAATCCCCTATATAACCCCCATGAAGGAAGTATAGTACCAGTGTCCTATGAAGCTGCTCCTGGCCATTTTTTACTGATTTGGTTGTAGTCTCCCAAATAGGGGGACAACAACATAGACCGTAAAATGCGTTAGTCCTTATTTTGAGACCCCNNCCCCCCCCCCCCAAAAAAAAGGTAGTTCTAGTTCGAGGAAAACCTGATTTGAAGGGGTTGTGAGGGTTCTATAGAGTCTATGAAATTATGGAGACTGAACTTGACAACAAAGTGAGAAAAATGGAAATTTGTGTTAAATGGGATGCCGTGTAACTCAAACCTAGCTACCCTTGTAAGGAAGCCATCTTGTTTACGAAATGTTCATCTTATGGAAGTTAGTTGTATTTCTTAATCCCGCTTCAAAATTCAAGAAGGGTCCTGGAATCTACAATCGTGTTGGAGCATGTGTTGAGCACTTGACTGCTTGGGATTTGGTCCTCGGGGACATCTGGTAGCCATACACTTTCGCGTCCCATCATCACTTGGATGCACGGCTGGCAGCACCAACGCGGTCAAACATACTGATATTTCAACCCCCTCCCCCCCTCCCCCCACAACAAATACGTCTCATAGGCTTGAATAGGGGGGCGGACGTTTATTTGAAAAATTGTCAGTATGAGCCCGCGACATCTTCGTGTAGCCTTCCAACCTATTCTTTACCTTGGATTTCCCCCTTCTGATAGTGGATGGGGATATGTAGTGACCCGTGAAATCATCACCGGCACCTCTTGTGCAACTATTAGTGGGCGGGCGGGGGCCAACCTAATCTTTAACCTTCATCGGCCCCAAGGCATCACCAACCGAGCAGCTGATCTGCAATTGGTATATTCCTGCGTTGCCGTTAACTTAAATTCAATTGCTATAATTGGGAAGTCCCGTTCTTCACTGCATTCCCATATGCTGCTAACTTCATTTAAGTTCCGCAACAGCAACCCAAATTTCAGGGTGCAAAGGATCCGCTACTTGGAGCGTCAGGGGGACTGAGTAAGTAGGTTCCAGAAAAGAAAATACGGACTGCTATAGTCTTCAGGGTTTAGGGCTGAGGGTCAGGAGGATTTAGGAAAAGAGGTTTGCAATGGACAAGAAAATGGAAACTTCTGTAGTCAAGGTTTGGGGTTTAGGGTTAGGGGATTCAGTAAGTAGTTAGTAATAGGGATAACTGGGCTTATTGCGTCGCGTACAGGGCTTACCGGGGGTCCGTATACTGACTAAGTCTCCTTAACACCTGGAGTAGTGCAAGGACAAGCTCGTGGAATATTGGAATGTATAAGAAGGGGCTGAGAGTTACATGTAAGATTACTGGGGCTGGCGGTGAGAAAGTTCAATACCTTCAGCGAGAAGCCATCTTATGAAGCCTGTTCCGTTTGCATTGAATGAATTGCTGTAGGATATGAGCTTGAGTTACAAGCATAGAAACCCATAAGACCCCGCTGCAAGAGGCCAGCAGTCTCCTACACCCTAACCCCTTGCATGCGCAGAGCAAAGAAGCCCCCGAATAAACGTGGCCCCTAGGCGTAAAGCCTCAAAAGTCGGGAGATTACATGCTTTCTCTCTCTCTCTCTCTCTCTCTTTTCTGAAGTTAGGGGATTTAGGGGGCCTGGCTGGGGGGTAAATTCCCATGCTTGGGGCTTCCCAGTTTCGAAGGCCCAAAGTGGGCATCGCAACGTCCTCCCCGGTTACAACATGTCAAGATTCAGCAGAACTTTCAGTGACTCCCTTGTGTTATCTGAACCCACCCAAACTCTATGCTGGGACCAGCAGGCCATTGTTCTTGCAGCCCTGGGAAGGGGCAAGGTGGTGCTCAAAGGACCTTCCGCATTGATGTGGGCATTGTGATACAGACATGGTAACGAAACCTACTAGCACGATTCTGATTCCCTATTTGTAAACACAGTATGCCCCTTGGACAGCTACCCCTCGCCACCGCCACCACGACCTCTGCCACAGCCACACCCTACACCCCCGCACCCTCGTCACCACCTCTGCCACGGCCACCCCCCATCCCCCCACCCCCATCACCACCTCTGCTAAAGCCACCCCCGCCGGCCCTGGGAATGTTACACATTTGCCTCCACCGCCGCCAGTTCTGCTTCTGTTTACTGCAGCAGCTGGATCCCCACTACGCAGCGGACTACTGTTTTCATGACTTACCATTACTTGTGGTAGCCACGGTCATCCTCAGTAAGCATTTCTCTTCTCATGCATTCTCATGAAAAGCCCGGTTGTCACCCAAAGCAAACAACGCTGCATCATACTGACGCTGAGCTTTTGAAAATGCAGCTTAAACTGGTAGTGTTTCGTCTTATCTTGACCCGCAATACATCAGCCTTGCAACCCAAACACGAAGCCCTCCGCCCTAAACCCTCAACTCTAAACCCCAATCCCCAAACGTTTGATTGTTGCAGAATAAAGTGGGAGGTTCCACAAGCAGGGGGCCCCAAAATGGTAGTTGCCCTAACTAAAGGGACCCCAATCTAGACCCCAAATACTATGATATTTATGATTGGGACACCCATAAAGCCCCTAACTTAAGGAGATCTCCAACACAGATTCCGAAATCTTATAGTCTTTTTGCTGGGGACTTCCAGAAAAAGACCTTCAAATTTCGAAGCCCCAAGCGCTATTAGATCCTTATATACCCCAACAACCCCTTACATATACACCTTATATACTTTATAAAGGGACCCTGAATCCTGAAACCTTAAACCCTAAACCCCAAACCCTAAACCCTAAACCCTCAATCTTTCGAAAGGAGCCCTCTGGAGCGAGGACACTGAGGCCATGGTCGACTGCATGCAGCGACGCCCGGCTTGGGGGTTAAGGGTGTAAACCTTGGCATACTGGGTTTTAGTAGGGAATGAGGGAAAATACATAGAAAAACAAGTATATATGAGGTTTAGGGTTTAGAGTTGCTTCAATCCCTACTAAGAACCAGTAAGTTATGCTTGGCCCTAAACCTTGTGGTTACATACGGCTTCAGGGGTCCGAGTGGCCTCGGGTTTCGGGTGTTGGGTGATTTCATGTTTAGAGTGGTTTAAGATTTGCCTGGTTCGGGTAGGGTTCAGGGTGGCTTCTGGTGTCTTCAGAGCTTTGCCTTGAGAATGGTGACGTCCGAAGACGGTTGCTTAGAACATTCGCCGGAAGGATTCGGAAGGATCACTCTGTCAGAGTGTGAACTATCGTCCAACACGATTACTTCGAGCCCCCTCCGGAATCCCCAAAACGATATTTCACTCCAGTCCACGCGGGGGTTTAGGGTTTAGGGTCTAGGGTTTAGGGGGCATATCGCATGATTAGCACCGGCAAGGTAGGAAGGGCTCAGGATTTAGGCTGGTTCCGCGCCCAAGTGTCGTTGCAGGCTCAAACCTCCATCCATCTTTTTCGGGTGCTAACGGTTTACAGTCCCCCTTAAGTAGATAGAATATGGGTATAGGGGGATCATATTACAATTATAATATACCCAAAGCCATATTCTATCTACTTAGGGGGGACTATAGGGTTTGTGATTTAGGGCTTAAGGTCCAGGAATGCAGGTGTAAGGATACAATTGCTTCCGTTTCAGCCTTGGGGTAGTAGGGTTCAAAGAGCTACTTTCGATTTTGATGTACGTCTTTCCTTTGGGGAGATATTTTTTTGGAAGCTGCTTGTACGTTACAGTCATGGATAGGACAGATGATAGCATGAGTTTCTGAAGCATGCTCTGTAGAATTCTTAAGTGGGACACCCACAACCAGCTTATGATTTGCATGATCCCTAGGGTTCAAAATGTGCCCCTGTCCTTTAACCAATCAAACAGTGGCGTCCCTTTTTCCGAAACTGTCAAACTGAGGTTTCCATAAACCATGCGCCCCAATGTAGACTCCAAATTTCTACAACCCTTAACAAGGAACTCTTATGGATCCCTTCCTATCCCAGTATAATGCCATATGCCTCATATAACCTCCATTACCTCCCTCTAACAGGACCCCTAGTTTTTGGGAATCTTACGCCAGTGAATTAGGTGACCCTAGCATGGATATACACATATTTACATGTACATACTCATACATACATACATACATGCATACATACGTATTTCTATGTGTAGATCAACAGTGCCACTAACGGGAACTCAGCTTCAGTGCCGTTTCAGCAACCCATGAAGGAAGGGGAAGGAGATTGCCCCTTTGTTCAGGCAGTGAATAGCTGGCTCATCCTAGAATGAGCTAGAGTCTAAACTCCTTCGAGGGGGTTATATAGGGGATTATATTAGGGAGTATTATAGGGGACTTTAAGGGGGATACTAGGAGTTTAGACTACAGCACAAATGATAGCTCAACCTCAGTTCCTTTACAGTGACAAGGAGGGGTCAGGAGATAGTCATTATTACATCCAGAAAGCAAAAGCGCCATTTGATAATGGGAGCTTAACTTAAGTTCCTTAGAAGCAACTCAGAAGGGAAGGGCCAAGAGAGAGCCTTGAAACCCAAAACCTCAAACCCTAAGCCCTAAACCCTAAACCCTAAACCTTACATCCTGACCTTAGACCCTAAACCCTACACCCTAAACCTTATACCCTAAGCCTCAAACCCTAAACCTTTAACAGCAGTTTGGAAGCTTCTTAGCCGAGGTCTGGGAATTCAGCTGGAGGCCCCATGTCTTGGATAAAGGTTTCTAAATTCCTTCAGGGGGATTATACATGGGAGTATTACAGTTTAAACTCCCTAAAGGAGGTTCTATAGGGGCGTATACACAGTTTAGGGCTTAAGATTTTGGATCTGGACTCCTTAACGAGGGTTATATGGGGGAGTATTATGGGGGTTATTTAGGGGGATACTAGGAGTTCATAGACTATGGCTCATTTGGGGCGTCTCAGAACTTGGAACCTTTTCAAGGGTATACAGGTTCTAGGACTTACATAGGGTTTAGGGCTATATACTTGGGGGGAAGTCCTTGTAAAGGGTACATGGGGTTTAGGACTTAGGGTTCAGGCTGGGTTTAGGGTTTAGGATATATACTCGGGGGGTATATCGGGTGTGTAAAATAGTGTTTAGGGATCGTTAAAGGGTAGGTAGGTAGGTAGTTGGGAAATGGTGGAACAGAAAATGGAAACTACTATAGTATTTAGTGTTTAGGGTTTAGGGTCAGGGGGACCTAGTACACTTGTAAGCCTTCGAAGCCATATAGTGACCCCCGTTATCGCCATTATTAACCTACTTAATCGTCCCCCTGACCCTCCAAGTAGGGTCTATGTAGGAATATTCAGGGCGTTACCAAGGGTAGATGGGGTCTATAGGGTAGTTTCCCTAAATAGAGGGACCCCTATGCCGACCGCAACGTACTATAGTGCTTATTATGTGGACCCCAAAACGGGTACCCCTCATTTTGGGAAACCCCCGTATAGGGATATTTAGAGGTTTTGACCAAGGGGTATCTACTGGAAGTTCCCTGAAAGGGAATTTGAGATTGCTGCTGTCTGTAATCCTACAAACCGGCTGAGATTCTGACTTCAACCGAGGTTCCAGGGAAATTAGAGTAGAGAAGTTAGATCGGGACAGTTGGTTCTCAATCGGGTTTATGTGCAGGTCACGACTGCGGATACCGCACCATCTCATACCCTAGGAATTACCCTTAATGGGGGATGCGAGGTTGTAGTCAAACTTCCCAATTTCTCTTGTTCTATTGGTAGTGCTAATGATCCGGAATATGGGATCAGAGAATTTTTGGGGTGCATCCAATGTTTTGAGTTAGTCGCTCACATCATTCGCACAACGCTTGTGCGGGGGTAATTAACGCCTCGCAACATATCCTAAGCCGCAGCCCATACCAAGAGGCCGCTGGAAACTTGTTCAGGTTCACGAGGTGGCAATTTGGGAGGAGCTTCGAGTTTCCCTTATGGTTGGAAATGCCTTTTGCAACTACTCAGTTTGTTACTCCACGGATTACCACCCCTCTAGAGCCTCAAATGGAGCTTGCAGCTCTTCAAGGCCCGAACTCACGCAGCTCAAGCACGGGACCTCAGGTGCTTTCCGGGCCTCAAATTTAGGTTCCGGTCAGCCAATATACACCAGAGATCATGTACGCCTGGGTTTCGGGGCGCTCCATAACTGTAAGCACAGACCCTAAACCCATAAACCCTAAATCCTAGACCCCTAAACCCTAAACCTCCTAAACCCTAAACCCCCTAAACCCTAAACCCATTAACCCATTAACCCTAGACCCCTAAACCCTAAACCCCCTAAACCCCTAAACCCCAAGCAGCTCAAAGGTGGCTCCGGACCCAGTTCTGGAGGCCAACCGCATTATCACCATCCAAGGCCCGCTGGGTTTAGGGTTTAGGGTTTAGGGGTTTAGGGGTTTAGGGGTTTAGGGTTTAGGGTTTAGGGGTTTAGGGTTTAGGGGTTTAGGGTTTAGGGCCCGCTGGCATTGCTGGGTTGCTGTTAAGGAACTTAAATTAAGTTCCCCTATAATGGAGAATCAAATGGAAAAGAACATGGAAAATGAAATGGAAACTGGGGGAATATAGGGATTTAAGGGACTTAATTTAAGTTACNNTATATATATATATAGTAAATAAGAGGGTTTCCCCAATATAGTAACTTAATTTAAGTTACTTAACAGCAACCCAGATTGTATGCGGTTTGGGGGTACCTATAAAACGGATTATCGTACATTGGAGTCTATATTGGGCCTCCTTAAATTTATGGAGACCCGCATTTGGCTGGGGGGCGAAATCTTCTATCATTCCCCTCCATGCACAATTCCGTTTTTGTTCTCTCAGAACATGGCTATCTCCATTGGAGGATGCTATGAGTGCAATGCCTGGCAAGAAAACATCCGGCATGTAACTGGTGAAGCACTGCATCCCACTCACAACTGGGTTGGGTTGCTGTTAAGGAACTTAAATTAAGTTACTATATTGGGGAAACCCTATTATTTACTATATACCCATTATGGTAACTTAAGTTAAGTTCCTTAGCAGCAACCCTAAACCCCAAACCCTGATGCTGCAGGTTGTAACGGCCAGCTGCCGAATGGGGGCACAACAGACGTGTCTTGGCTGGAAGATTGCTGGAAGAGGGAAACTGGCTACAAGGTTCCTGAAAATAATTGTCAATCTCTGTTACCAACAATCCTAATATTTAGCTGAAATTATAATTTCTACTGGGGTTCCAAATCCCTTTGAGCTGGGGCTTGGAAGTATGACATGCTGCCATGGGGGGAGTACAGTTACAAGCTCTAACATGGCAGTCCCTCATTTTGAGAGAGATTTCGTTAGTCCGTACTCAAGAATGATGTGTACGGGCTGGGTCCATGGGGAACTGACTTCTACCTCATGTGGGCAACTTTTGTCCATGTTGCCCCGGCCATATTCTGAGGTCGTATCATGGCTAAACTCCAAGAGCAGCAACACGTCTCTCACTAGGGGCTTCTGATGTGCAGGGGGCCACTGAGCAGGGGCAATAATCACGAGAATCAGCCCTTGAAACATGTCATACTGCACAAACGTGACAAATCTCACAGTCGCACACAGGCCCCCACACAACATCTGAAACGCCATTTCTTCGATCTCACATCTTGCACGCCAACCAGGTGCCCCGATAGATGAATAGTGCAGTACTGCGTCGCCTCCTTCTTCTCAGAGTTTTTCTGGGGAGAACTGGACGGGAGCTTCTGAAACTTATACCTCCATGGTTGATTTTGGCTTAAAGGGGGTGATTATAGCTGTCGGTAGCCAATATAGAGGAGTATGTGGGTGTTTCAGGGATCCACTCCCTTTAAGCATGAGTAAGATAGCGGTATTCATCATCATGGCTTCGATTGATAAAACAGGCGCCCTTGGAGCTCTTTGTTGCCAATGCCGGCACGGCCGCGCGGTTCCTGTCGGCATCCTGGCAGATCCATAAGGGCGCAGGAGTGACGTTGGTAAGAGCAGTGATTCCTGTTGTCAGCAGTGTAAGGCATCGCAGAGGTAATGGTGGTTGTTGTGACATGATCTGAAGTGGTATGAGCAAGCCGAGATGCAGAGAGTCATCAGTGTCTGTTTCTTGTCATAGGTTTGCAATAGTATCAGGCGTTGCAGCAGCATGCGGAGGGCTCGTAGCAGCAGTAGGCATCATCGTTGGGAAGCACCGGCTCTGCATGACGCCTAGTGTCACCTAATGGTAGTGGCTGTAGTAGGTACGTGGCTGCTCATGACTTTTCAGACACGCCTTCAAACCTTTCGCTGGAAAAATCCTCCATCTTCTTCACTCTTTTGCGTATGCAGACAACCATGACATCAGTCATGAGCGTCATTTTCGCATTCTCATCCACTTAGAAGCTCGCAAGCACTGAAAAAGACGAGGCCATGGTTTGCCTCGGCAAAGGCGTCTACCGCCTCAGTGGCGTGCCCCGCATGCATGAGCGGCCTCAGAAGGCCTCGAGGGGGAGAATCGTGGATGTGAGGGGCGGGTTGTGGGTTCGCAGCCGAAACTCTTCCCTGTTGCCCAGGCTCCTTATAGGGAAGTTGAGCTCATGGCTTGAATTCTGAATCAAGTTCAGGTCAGCATGTTCGCCGGTACCAAAAACCAGCAAGTTTACATGGGGGGGGTCCCAGGGCAAGGAAATCCGATGCAGAAAAGGTCCTGGATCGCGACTTGAATGTGGCCGTTCGCTGTTAAAGAGGTGTTTGCCGTAGTGTGGACTGCAGCTGTCATCACTTTTGCCATTATGATTGTTTGGTACTGTTTGCTTCCAGGCTGTAGCCGTTGCCTTCTTGCATTTTTTTGCCCCGAACAGGAGCTCATCCGAGCGCTGCGTGCGCTGGGCTACCAAATTGTGACTTGACTGAGGAAGCTAAATTTCAGAGTTCCGAGGACCCATACAACAGCGACAGGCATGAAAAGCCGTTCTCGCCACCACTTCTCAACGAAGATGGGATGGTCTTCGTTGTTGTGGGTGACGTGGTTGTTGTTGTTGTTGTGGTGGTGGTGGTGGTGGTGGTGGCGGTGGCGCCAGCGGCGGTGGCAGCAGGGGTGGTGGGGGTGGTGGGGGTGGTGGTGGCAGCAGTAGTGGTAGTGGTCGTGGTGGTCGTGGTCGTGGTGGTTGGTTGTGGTCGTCCTTGTCGCCGTGGTCGCTGTGGTCGTGGTGGGTGTGGTCGTCACGGTCGCCTTGGTCGACATGGTCGTGCTTGTCGACGTGGTCGTGGTGACGTGGACGCGGTCGCATCCGCGGCCGTGGCGGTGGTGGTGGTCCTCGTCGCAGTGTTTGTCGTGGTCGTTAACGTCGTCGGGGTCGGCATCGGCGTCCTCGTCGTCGTCGTCGTCGTCGTCGTCGTCGTCGTCGTCGCTGAAGTTGGTGTCCGCGTCCGCGTCCTCTTTGTCGTCCGTGTCGTTGTACGTGCCAGCGTCCGCGTCACCGTCCGCGCCCGGGTGGGCGTCCGCATCCGCGTCTGCGTCGTCGTCGTCGTCGCAGCAGCAGGAGGAGTAGCAGTAGCAGCAGTAGCAACAGTAGTAACAGTAGTAGCAGTGGCAGTGGCAGTAGCAGTGGTGGTAGCAGTAGCAGCAACAGCAGCACCATCATCGTCAGCATTATTCAGCATTGGTATTACACAGGCGGAAAAGCTTCCGCCATTGCCCAGAAAACGGGGGTGTTCTAAATCACTTGCCTTGTTTTCATTATTCCCTCGGGGGGGTTCCTTATCCTCCACATACAACAGAGTTTGTGTACTGTAGAGGCCTGAATAACTACCACTCTTATCCCCTAACAGCCTTTAAATAGTTCCAGTACAGTATACCCCTAGTCTTTTATCACTGACGCCCCACATACAATTCCTATACTATACTAACCCCTGTGCTGCCAAGTTCCATCTGATTTTGTAAGGCTTTCTCCATTCAGTCGAATTATCATGGTTAGACTTGATGTCCTAAGCCCTATATACCCCCCAATATAGCCCTACATATCCCGATGTGATTCCCTTACAGGGTCCCAATCCCTGCAGTATTCCAGGAAACGCCAAATGACAAGCTGCCAGCTGTCTTTTATGGCCAGGGGGCGAAGTGATGCCCCCAGACGATGAGGGTTTCAGGATGTTCCCTGAAAATCCCTCACTACCTCTTGTAGATCTTGTTGTCTATACTATTAAGAGCCAGCTGGGATGATAATTTCTACCAGAGCTCCAGGGAGCAACAGATGACATCAGGGTTTGTGGGTTGTATGATGCCAGAAATATGTAAGCATGTTGCTTAACGGGACAGTATATTTCTCGTCGCTCCGGCTTGCGCGCTGCATGTAGACTGACTAAGTAGCCCTCAGAAAGCTTAGGTGTGCATGGCTCAGTGAGGAAGAAGCCTGAAGTACTAGGTCCCATATCTCCTTGTCAGCCCAATGTTACCATAGCCTAGTCGAACCCTAAAACCCTGAAGCCTTTAAACCCGAAACCCTAGAACCCCAAACCCTAAACGCGAAAATCCTTCTGCATCCCAAGCCCCAAGACCCCAAACCCTAAACCTTTGGGTCCATTCATGGGTCGCATGGTTAGGGCTCAGGGCTTAGGGTTTTAGGGATTAAGGTTCAGGGTTTGAGGGATTATAGGTCAATCCCCCCTATAGTAATAGCTCCTTAATATGGAGTTAATAGGACCTTAATATACCTAAAATGGTCTTTTGTGGTACCCATTACTGGGTGGGGGATTGACCCAAGATTAGGGTTTAAGGGTTGGGGCTTACGTTCCTGGCCGAAGCCACGCCTCCACAGAGTTCATATGGGTGGTTGTCAAAATTATGGTCCCTTTTTGGGTACCCTAAATATTAGGGGCCGTATCATAATAGGGACCCAAAAAGGGGCCATAATTTTGACAACCACCCATATTGAGGAACTTAAGTTCAGTTAGTGAGAGAAACGTAGGAAGACATGTTCTTTGCTTTTCTTGCGTCTATACTATGGTAACTCAACTGAAGCTTCCTAATAGCATCCCAGACTAGTCACCCCAGGAACCTTCGAATCGTAGGCTTCTTCAGGCATACCTCGACCTTAAACCTTTGAAAGTCTTCACCGAAAACCAGCCCCTGCCATTGTGAAGCTCTGCGCTGCCGTGTGGGGTCCTCCGTATGTGACCGCAAAATACTACACTCCTCACAAGGATTTGGAAAGGGTTTAGGGTTCATGGCCATGTCACGCCCCAAAAAGAAACCACCATAATCCCAGTGTCCATTTTATTATCTATTTTCTATTTGATTTGATTCTGCATGATTGGGGGTGATATCCCTAAACCCTGTACAACCCTTATATAGCCCTCGCAACCCTTTGAGAAACCCCAGAGACCTGCAAAGCCGCGATCGCCACGGAGGCCTGGTGCAGTCACTGTCAGCGTCGAGGCACTCGGGCTTCTACGGATCTGAGCGTAGGGTTTGCGGTTATGGTCCAGGGTACTTAGTAATAAGTATAATGTGAAAATGAAAGCTACAATATTATGTGAGATTTAAGGGTTTATAGGCTCAAGGGACGTAGTAAGTCGGTTAACAAGGGAGGTACCTGGAGGTATTATGCAGCTTATTGGTGTTATAAGCACACTTACTAAGTTTGGCTTGGGGGCTGGGATTTAGGGTTGAGGGTTTGTGTTTCAGCATTCGGGGATTGTTGAATTTAAGGTATATATAGCCTGGGAATTAGAGACGTTGGGTATTTGTCAAGGTGTATGTATGTTATGCAATGTAGGGGGCTTGTGAGGGTGGATCTGTGCGTCCCTCACGGCAGAGATAATATAGTCCCTTTTTCTAAGATTCAGCACCTCCCTTAACCTGTAGCATGAAATATGTTCACCAATTTCGGAGGTCTGATTGAAGAATAGGGGTGCGGGGGTGTCTGAGATGAATACGAGGGGACTATGGGATCTCCAAGAACTTCTACGTGAAAGTCTGACACTTTTCGTTGTCGTAACGTATAGGATTTAGGGTTTAGGGCTTAGTGAAGTCTACACTTGACAGGTTTCGTGTGGCGCCTGTCAACTTCGCTTAGTAAGCTATCTGCCGCTCAAACAGGACATTGTACAATGTGAGATTTTCTCAGAACTCGAACGCCTCTATATGGGGATTGTCCTAAATT
>CAJNIZ010029080.1:13537-29304 GCA_905231905.1 Symbiodinium pilosum | reverse complement strand
GAGCCATGGTCTGAACTCCTGGTATCCTCCCTAATACCCCCTATACCACTCCCCTATAATCAGATAAAATCCCCTACATACCACACTTTAAGGAGTTTAAAGTATAGCTCAAATGTTGAGGGGAAAGCGCTGAATATTGTGTAACCACGGGTTGGGTTGTCTCACGTCGGCTGGTTTTTTTCACACGTTGAGCAGCGTCCACACTGGGGGACCCGTATCCCAAGCATTTGCTAGAATAGATTTCATGCGAAAACAATTCTTGCCATGGTGCTGTTTCTACAGCCTCCACAGGGTTTGAGCTCATGATGCGGCATGTTTGTATGGTACCGCTGTATGTTGCATATGCAGTTGTTTGCAATTCAAGGAAGGCCACCTGTTCTTACGTTGATTGTTTATGTGCCATGGCTCAAGCTTTTAGTGTCGAAAACTGTCTCGGGCGGCCTGTTTGGTCCACAACGCATGCATCCTGAAATGGCAGTATCTCATCATCCCATGTTGGGGCAAGTGTAAAACCAGCGTCGTCGGGCTGCCCTGGAATCAGCCTCTACATGGGGATTACCATTTGCTGATGTGTAAATCTGCCGCTGATGTGAAGTCTTCCGAATGCCAGCGACCGCAGTAGATGACGTGTTTTTTCACCGAGTGGGGTGTGTTAACCCCGGTGGTATAGTCCCCCTCAAGTAGATATAATATGGCGGTAGGTATGTTATAAAAGGATCCCCATGTACCCCGTATTCTATCTACTTAGGGGGGACTGTAGTACGTGATGAAGGTACAGGTGTCGTTTGGCAGCCTAAACCCTAAACCTCAGCCCACCCAAGATCCTCTAACAATCTTTCGGAATACCAGAGGAACCAACGCTAAGCTGGAAAACCCCTAAGCCCCAAACCCTAAATAGTACTTTTCATTTTCCCTTCCATTATCCCTATGTATCCCTTTAAAAGCCCAATATCCCCCTACAATCCCTCATGTGCCCAAATGAATACCTTCACGAAGTGTGGCCTCGGGCCAGAGAAGTTACCAAGAAGCGACTGAGAAGCAGAGATTTCATGGGTGATCCGCTGAAGCTTTACAGAGATAGGTGTATGGTTACATAGGATACAAGATATAGTTAGATGTGGATACATGGGCATTTAGGCGAATGGAAATGAGAATGGAAACTACTATGTCATTGAGGGTATTTAGGGTTGGAGGATATACGATTATATGTCTATGCGTATACATACATAGATGTATAGAGACATGTATATATATATATACACATACACACAGGGTTCAGGTTTTCAAGAATAAGGGAAACCCTGAAACCTAAATCCCTTTCTGGCAGCATCTTGAAGCAGGATAGCTCACAGTTCGCCAGCGCCTTGCTGCTCTCCAGTCGAGCAGGGGGCTGGGATGTGTCCACACCTCCGGATGCGAACCCGGATGAGCCGCTCAGTTCAGGATTGATGTACAAGTCGTCCCATATTCCTTGTGTAGTTTTTGGTAGAGGATCTCTCAAAGAGACTTCAGCATGATATTGGTAATTATTCAGGCCCCTATTGTAGCTGCATGGCCACAGCCTGTCATCAAATCCGCACTAACGGAACCATGACTTTGGATGCGACATTATTGGTCTGCGGTAACTGGAAACTATTATGTCATTGAGTTTGAAGGGCACATGTATATATATATAAAAAAAAAAAGATGTGCATGTATCTATCTACATATATATTTTCATGTATACATATACACACATGTATAAATAAATAAATATATATATATATTCACAGGGTTTATGGTTTCCAAGAATTAGGGGACCCCCCTAAACCCTAAAAAACCCAACTGCCACCTGTCCAATCAACCCAGGCTACCCTATGTGGAGATGACACGCGAACTCCTGAAAGCCTTCCCGCACGAAGGAGGCCTTGAAAGTGAGTTTGCCATGCTGTAAACTTCTTTGGCGATATAGTCCCCCTTAAGTAGATCGAATATGGCTTTGGGTATATTAGAAAATGATCCCCATATATCGCATATTCTATCTACTGAGAAGGAACTATAGGCCCTAAACCCCAAAGCCTGAACCCTAAACCGCTTCATGGGCGGAACTTGGAAGCTGCTAACCCCCGCAGCGAATGCAACACTTGGTAATGGGATCCCACCCTTTGCATTGGCTGCCGAAGAAATGTTAATTCTGAAAAAAAGGGGACCCTAACATCGACCCCAATATACTATAACCCTTATTATCTTCTTATGGGGACTCCAGAAATGGTACCCCTAAATTACAGGAAACCCCAGGCCTGTTTGCCAGAAGCAAAACCGGCATTCGTTTAGGCGTGTGCTGTCAGCAAGGCATTTGGTGGGTATGCGGACAAGATCCTTGTTGGGGAAAAGCCTGCATCGACCATTTCCACAATTGTTTCCCCCTCTTGGCTAGCTGGGATACTACAGCACCTATCAAAGTTGGGGACCCTGCCTTTCGGTTCACCCTTTGGCCGCCCCATAATATATTCCCTTATTCCCTACTATAGCCGTTATTAACCCCCCCTAAGTAAATCGTGATTTCCAAACAAACCTCAGACCGGTGGTCGGGCGTGGGAGTCTAGGGTTTGGGATTTCATGTGAGGGTAATTTCTGAGTTGTTGGGTCCCATTTTGTGGGGCCGTAGGACCCATAACGACGTTATCTAGAATGATACAGCGGCGGCTTTCAGGCAGATTCTTCCATCAACAGTAATTTGTACTGTGAAAGATCGGAGGGTCTTTTCTAAAGCTGTTATGCGGAGAATCCTGTTAAGTTGGGGGCAGTATAGGGTGACCTGACCTTTGAATCCCTGCATGATTCGTAAATAGGCCCCATACAATCGCTACACAATCCGAAGAGCGACCTTTCGGCACCTGTGAAAGAGAACTATGTTTGTTCAGCACATTTTTATCCCTCTACGATTCCTAGACACTCCCCAGAAGTCCCCTATACATATCTGCAACACTTTGTTGGGACCCTAAACCATCAACTCTTAAACCCGTGAGACGCATGCAGCCTGGCCTGGAACACCTGCACCCACTTGGAAGTTTAGGGTAAAGACAACCCGATGCTAAAGGATTGTGTAGGGTGTATATGGGGGTTATATGGGGGTATTTAGGACTTAGGGTAAGTATCGCCCAATTACAACTGGTACTTGTGACCCAGTTATAGCCAGGTAAGGAAACGGTATTAGTTGGCATAGAAGTACACTTCTACTTGTCTTAAAGTTACCCTCGACCCCATTACCCTGAACCTTTAAGAAGATCTTAAAAGGCGAGTTTCAGATCGAAGCGGATGCCTCCAGCGCAAGTTACTTTCATGCTGTGATCCCTGGCCTGGATGCCAGAGAGGTTTAGGGTTTAGGGCTTTAGGGTTAGGGGGTGTAGGGCCCCAAGCATCCTCGTCAACGATACTTTCAAACAGGTGCTTTCCAGAAACAGGTCATTTAATTGAATCCCCCAAAACACAGCATGAGTGGTCAAAGGGCTCATAACTTGAACAATTCTTCCTTCTTTGAGGTGTATTCGGCTTTTGGGGAAGCGTCATTACAGTTCAGAGCTCAGGAACCGTAAAGCCTCAAGCCTAAACCCTTCAGTTGTAAGGGTTCAGGGTTCAAAGTTTATGGCTTGGGACGTAGGAATGGGCGAGGGGGCGTTCGGTATTAGGAGAAACGATTATCACGAGAGTGGGGGCAGCTTTGGATCAACAACTTGGCACTTTGTACCAGCAAGGAATCAGGGTTTGGGGGATAGGGATTCGATTTTAGGGTTTAGGGAATGGGGTTTGGGGCTAAAGGTGCTAAAGGTTTAGGGGTTAGGATGAAAGCGACTTAGCTACAGTCCTGGGTGCGCTGAGGAATGCCTTGTTCCCAAAGATTGAGCCTGTCCGCGTCTTGGCCTGCCAGCCGCCACGCACCTCAGGAGAGCATTCAAGGAAAGTCTTAATGCAATCGAACCTCTTTCCTCCCTTTACTCCTGTTTTAGTTTCATGTTTAAGTGACTGCAAGGACTTGAGGTCGTTGACAGTAATTCGCAAAGGAATTGTAGCTACCCCAACTCCTAAAATCAGGACCGCCCTGTCGTTCTATGATTGTTATAGGATGCTTGTTATAGGGGTTGCGGGTAATGACCTAAAATCCCTTTTCAGTAATGAACCGGCTCAACTCGGCTTGATTTGTGGATTCCTGATGGAGGGTATGCCTTGGATGCTGCGCATCCGCCTGCTGACCGGACATGCGCCCAGTCAACAAGAGCGCGACTACGAGAAAGAATTGCAAGGCCAAACTCCCGAAGACTTCTACAGACAAACATATCCCAACAACATAAGTGTTAATGGTTTGTTGTATTATCACCCCATATAGCCCCTGTATAATCCCTATAATCCCTTATTGTTTCCAGCTCCTTTCCATTATCCCTATAGAGCCCCTATAATAACCCTTAGTACCAACGATTGCAACATCCGTTGTTTCGCCCTCGTCGGCTCTTGGGCTTGCAAGGGGCGATTCTACAGCCAGTCATGTGAGCCATGGTCTAAACTCCATTAAGGGATATTATCCACAATAATGGAGAATCGAACGGAGAAGAATATGGAAAATAACATGGAAACTGGGTTTATAGGGGTTATAGTCTAAATTCCTAGTTTCCCCTTATTACGACGCCTATAGTAGTTCCCTATATAATCCCTTATATACCCCCTATTCAAGAAGTTTAGACTAGAGCTCATGTAGAGGCACGACCAAAGGATATTTGTAGCTGCTTACAAGGCTCCAGGCTTTCCGGCACACTTTGGAATCGGCTCTTGTGCGCGGTTCCACGCCTCAGCCTTAAGGCAAACAAAGCACCTCCTGGGTTCTATGTGCACACATGAGTAGTGTTTTTTTGGGGGATACTATGGTACCCAATATAGAGTAAGATTATATCTCCTTTTGGGGTATAGTATTTTATTTAAGGAATCTAATCTTACTAGATTCAACCACCAAAAAAAAGCTACTCACATGGTGGATGGATGGATGCACAAACTGTGTGGTACAGCGCGCAGACGTCGTGCCTGCCGTGCTCCATAGACATCCTTCCCCAAGCCAAGTCTGAAAATCGCAGCGCAGCCGCGCTTACCTAGCTTCTCCTGAGACGTTGCTTCCCGATGTGTCCTGACGCTATAGTCGGCAATCCTTTGCCCATGTGCGTGCCTTGCGTAGGAGGAACTGGCTGGCAAATCGATGCCGAGTTTCCTAGGCGGGACTTTGTTTCGGTTCGGCCTTCGAGATTCCACAGGTTACGGTAAAGGTTTGGTGTTTGGAGCCTAACTTAAGATTTCGGGGTCGTCTCCAATGTGGTTTGGCTTCTCGAGCTTGAGGAGCTTGGCACTTTTAAGGCTCCGAAGTTGTGAGGCCATGCTGTGTTGGGATGGAAAGCTGCCTTCTAGACGGCTCATAAGGCTTTCATGTTGTCATCTTTCACCTTTGGTGATTCAGAGAAGCGTTCATCAGGCGTCAAAACCAAGTCCAAGGCCTCCACATGAAGCTTTTGATCCCACAACATCCAGCAAGTGCTGGTTGTCGAGGATTGCCCAACTGGCCCGATCCAAGAAACAAGCCCTGAAACTCTACGCCCTAAGCCTAAGCATTCACCAGCAATTTTGGGACCTGTGCAGATGCTAACATGCAAGCCTTGTGCGACGACTTCAAAGTAGGTTTGGCGGCAAGTCGGGCAGTAGGACTACGTTGCTGCACTCGAAGAAGCAACTGGGAGTTTCTACCCATTTAGCCTTTGCTCCTGTGGGTAGGCCCCTGGGATTTTTGATATTTTCCCTAATGGCTTTAATAGGGGACCCCTTATACTACTTTTTTTTCAAAGGGTTTTAGGGGCCAACCCAGTCCTTTACATCATAGAATTGCTTATGGGCCGAGAGCCTTGAAGGCAACTACACATACATGATGTCGATGTCTCAGTTGGACCCCAGAGATGCTAAAATCCTAACCTTAAATCCTGAACCCTAGAATAGTAGTTACCATTTTATTTTCCTTTATCCCCATATTTCCCCAATATAACCGTAACATTACCCCAATGGGTAAATCCAAGACCTTCAAATTGAAGGCTGGCTCCTCGCAACCACAGGATGCAGAGTGTTCCGCAGAGGCTCATGTCTCGGCTGGCAGGCGGGTGACATTGCAATGAGGATTAGGTACGTTCGTGTATACTTATTTTGGTGTGTTTGTGTGTGCCTTTCTATGCTGCAAAAGCACATGTTGTGGGATATGTGTACAAACTTATAGATACATGTTGGGGTACATAATGGGCCCGTCTGTTTATGGAACCTCCCATTGAGTATGGGTATGTCCCGACGGTGCGCGCCCATGCTGTTCCGCAGGAACCGCTACTAGATACACAGGCCCCTACTGAATTCAATGGATGAACAATTTCCACCCTGCTATTGAAAGCCTCCACCCTCCTGATATTGAATATTCCATTGTAGTTGCGATCGTATATGGGGAATAGTTAATATGGGTAGGGGGACTTGAAATGACCTAAAATTAGGGGAGGGTTTCCCAACGTTTTATACCAAGTCTAGAGCTCCAAGTCATGTGCACATCAGTTTCCACCCTAAACTCACAAATCCTTAGCCCCGCAGGCAAGGCTTGTGCTGCCTCCCAGACTTGCTGAGGCAGTTTAGAACTAACTGGGGACGTCCCTAAAACAGGGGGCCCCAACATAGCCCCCAATCGATCATAATCCTCATTCTAGAGACCCCTAAAAGGGCTTCAAATTTTTGCAAACACTTTAATGTTATTCTAGTGAGCGAGGCCTGAAGATCTCCACTCCATAGCTGAGGTCTCCAGAGGAGCAGAATACATCAGGCGTAGACTTGGCCCTGAACCCCAGGCTCTAAACTCTAGAACCTGAACCCTAAATCCTGAACCCTAAACCCTGAACCCTAAATCCTGAACCCTAAGCCGCCCATCATGAGAGGCTTGGCGCAGAGAGTCTGCTCCCCTGGCCAGCCTCCGCGGGTGATCTCACGGAAGTACCTCAGCTGCCTTGAGCCCTGGAAACTTTGGTCCTGCTCCCCGATCAACCCGAGTTGTGGTATCTATTATACTACGACGAATAAGAATATGATCATGAGTACTAGGACTCACCTGCTTGAGTCACAGCCAAGGATTGTATGTCTCTGCATGAGCTTTTGACGGACCTTTGTTCTCATAGGCCAGGTATTAGAAGTTGGATTCCCTGGAAGGGGGCACACAGTTAAATGTAATCGCACATGCCTCGCCTGTAGCCCTGGGTGCCTGAGATAGAGATATCATGTCTAGGGCCATATTATAGTGATCATGTAGGGTGTAGCAATACTACCCAGTGTGCCTAGCTCAGTGGCGTTGTGCCATCTACCCATGCAATAGTTTCCTTTTTGAAGTACATCCCGAATAGGACCTTGAGCCATGCTGGCCTTGCGCAACCCGGCCATGGATCCTTCAACCACAGTGGCCACCCAAGGATTTTGTCATGAGCCCACATGCTCCGTTGACGTTGCATATGCAGCAGCAATGCCATCTTTCGGCGCTGGAATCCCCTGGTACAAGCCCAGACTGCTGACAGGCAAGAGGATTCGAATGATATCGAAGAATCATCACGGGAAACTGGCAGGTCATACCAGCCCCAGTTTCCATGTAATGTTTCCATTTTCTTTTCTGTCAGACGGGGATATACCGCTACATAGCCCCAAATAACCCCTACATAGCCAATGAGCAGCGGCCGTAAATACCCTGTATGACACCTAAACCCTTCTGTCCAAAGTCCTTGCATGGGAACTTTCTGAGGACTGACTTGGGCGACTCCATCATGACTGCCATCACGATCGCAACGCTTGCGGATGCGCCCTTCAAGCTGCTCAAAATCATGGTCCTTTGTTGGGTACCCCAAATATTAGGTGTTGTATTATCATAGGGACCCAAAAAGGGACCATACTTTTGACAACCACCCATATCCCTTGAGCACGGAACATAGCACAGACATCCTCAGGCCATGGTGGGCATCCTTGTATCATGTAAGGCTTGTTCGATTAAGAGGTATTGGGGTCTTTGAGAAGTTAACGGTTGACGGTCCCGTTCTCTGCATGGCTGAGTGGGCCGTAGGGGGCCAAGGGATGCAAGAAGTGAATCGCAATGGAGCTGTTCTCTTGCCAAAAGTATCTGTAGCTCATGCCTCGCTGAGAGGTTTGTGAAGCTGGGAGTGCTCCGGAAACAAGAATGTGAGCGTGTTCAAGCTCTGCGCGACGAGCCTCGGTGATGGGATCATAGCTTAGCGGACCCTGTCAATGTGTAGCTTCTTGGACGATACTGGCGGGCTGATGCGGTGCAACCAGTAAGGCGTGCTAGCAGGTTCATGGCTTACCCATCCCCACTACTACAAGACCTAGCTGATGCAAAGCAGCAGACATGCTAGAGAGCATTATAGCTGTGAAGCCATTTTCCGAAGTGAAGTCAAAGTTGTAAGCTTTATCCAGGGATCTGGCTGCTTGTGCTCCAGGTTCTCTTGGCAAGCATCCCATAAGAGGGGTAGATTCCAAATGCGTTCAGATCTTGATGATGCAAGGTAATATAGAAGTCTGAATCATGACCAATACCGTTCCCTAACAATCCTTGTGTAGTCTTCGTAGTAGTATCTCCCGCAAAACCCGAAACCCCAAGGACGTATTGTAATTATTCTCCCTAAGCCCTAAACCCTTATTCTTCCCCTATAGTTCTCCTTTTCAGCCATGGGGTCGGAGACCGGATTCTACGACTGCTCCTGGAACTGCGGTTAAGGTTAAGGGTCTAGGCCTTAGGGTTTAGGATTAGGGTTTAGGCCCTAGGGTTTAGGGTCGTCGCCTGGTCCTACCCAACATCCTTCCCTGTAATCCTCGTGTAGCCACGGCACAGTTTTTGGGACCCTCGTAAGTACATTCTACATAGGCATGGTACACATGTACCCAAGGAGCCCAATAGCCCTTAATTATGGAAGGTACCTTCAACCATATCAGGGACCCTAGCACTTTTGAGCGTATATTCCTCATATAATCCGTATATAACACCATCTAATCCCGACAAAATCCCGATGTAAACCACATTAGTGACCCTAGTACCATTGGGGGAAAATTCCTACTTCAGGGCTATTGGGCTCTCCGGGTAAGCCAGGACATCCGAGAGCCCGGTACTTGTCCCTAAGCCCTAAACCACACAACCCCTGAACCCCCCCAAGCCCTAAGACCCCCCCAAACCACTAAACTCCCTAAACTTCCTAAACCCTTTAAATACCCCCCAAACCCTAGATCTCCTAAACCCTACGTAGAACCACCTGCTTCTCCAGGAGCTCACCAAGTGCAAGGTCGTCGTGAAGGAGGCCGCCTGGGGGGACGTACTTTCATTCCTTTAGTACTACTGGGTTGCCCTTTGGGATACTTAAATATTTTCTTTAATTGGGTTCATAGGGACCCTATACACTAATATTTTTCAAAGGGTTCCTAAGGCCAACCAAGACTAGAACCCCGCCCCCTGGAATTGAAAATTGCCCGTGGGCTTTCAGTAAACCACCAGGAATGTAGATTTTTAGTGTATTGCCATGGACTGTAGATGTTACTATAGCACCATGGAATATCTAATATTTGGTGTGTGTGTGTGTGTTTGTATGTGTGTGTTTGCTTTTAGTAGGATGGGATGACTCGTTTTCCAATTGGTCAAAAAAAGCCCACTGGGAGCCCAATACCATTTCATTAAGAAACACACCCTAACAAGGACATATAAAGAAACAGCAGCAGTATGTATCTGCATCAATGTACAAAAATTGTGCGCATATGTGTATATATATATATACACATGCTTGCCCCAACCTCCAGAAAAGGGACCCTATACACTGTCATGTGCTTATGACCAGGTCCTAACAAAATGGTGGGTTTCCCCAAATGTGATTATTTGCATAAGGGAGCCTAATATCAACTGGACAAGAGGGGTATGGAATCTCTGGAAAAGACGGATTCGAGGCAACAAGCCAGACCCCTGGGAGGATCTAAACATTAGACTCCTATATAGACCTATTATAACCCTTATCTACTCCTTAAATATAATTCCCCCTGTGGTTCCAAGGGATCTATTTTTTAGATCCTTTTGGGGGTCTGGGAATGTGTTTGGCCTCGTGCTGCGAGGTCGAAGACACCCTAGAGGTCGAGCCTTGCAAGGCTGCGATAGGCGCGAAGATGCTGCTTGAGTGGTGAGGTACCCAGACCCCCAAAAGGATCTAAAGATTAGATCCCCTAGAACCATAGGGGGACAGAATCAAGGCTGTTTTCTGCGTAAACCCGAAACCCTCCTACCTACCGTCACCTACCCCTAAACCCTAAACCCCTAAACCCTACCTACCGTTACCGAAGCGTCAAGCAACGAAGAATCCTACTCCCCTCTACTCCTTTGTGTATATTGGGACTTATTGATATAAGGGGGGTAGAGAGTTTTAATATTTTAGTCCCCCTTAAGTAGATAGAATATGGGGTATATGTGGATCTTGTTATGATATACCCAAAGCCATAGCCCAGCTACTCGAGGAAGACTATGGAGAGTGGGGATTTTTCAGAAAGATTCATGCGTTCCTTGCAGGTTGCGCCAGGAGTTTGTAAAGAAACCACCAGTGCGGGGATCTAGTGGATCCACCCTAAATCTTAAACCCCAAGCCCAAGGCCTTAGAATTCCTATACTTCTGAAGCTAATATTGAAACATTATTCAGTACACAGAAGCCTTCAGATAGACCTATATAGCCCCACTTGGATTCCCTGTTTTTAGTAGCGAATGGGGAGATGGTAACTTATCTTAGGTTCCTTAAAACCCGATATAATCTCTGTACGGCACTAGTTTCCATGTCATGTTGCAATTCTTATTCCATTTGATTCTCCATTGTGGTAGGTTAATCGTTCAACCCCAAGCTGCTTAGAACTCCTCATCTAACCCCAACATAACCCCTTTAAACGCAACTTTAAGTTCCCACAACCCGTATAACCACTTCGAAGGGAACCAACCGGTTTAAGTTCCTTATCAGCAATCCAGATCGGCAATTTTACCATGATGGTACTTTAGCCGTGAGCTGTCTATGACCCCCCCATGCCACCTTAAACCCTAATCTCTAAACCCTAAATCCTAAACCCTAAATCCTAAACCCTAAACCAAACCCCAACATAACTCCTATAACCTCTTAAACAGGAAAGGCCCCGTTTAATAACACCTATAACCCCTAACCCTAAACTTTACACCCTAAACTAAGTAACCCCTATAGCCCCTTTTAAGAGAAAGGATTGGCATTGGCAGGTGATGCCTCGATCCACACGTACCATGACACCCGGCTGCAAGCGATGATGTGGAGGTTTCTCCATAGGTTTAGGGTTTTAGGGTTTAGGGTTTAGGGGCCCTCAGTAAGAGGATTTAAGGGTTCAGGGATCATGATCAGAGATTATGGTTCAGGGTGTAGCAAAGGGGGATCCGTAGCACAAGGATTATTGCTTTATCGAGGCATCAATGGATGTGTACCCGAGGGCTTATCTAGGATAGTCTCCAGATGATCCCAAAAACGAGGGTGTGTCAGAAAGTCTTGCGTTTATCGTTACAAAATAGCATCTTACCATGGTTTCGGCATGGATGCTTTGGTAGTCGGATGCACTCGAACACGAACGTGATTATGGTTTGAGCATGGATTCTCTTGGCATGTGAACATGAACGCTATTATGGTCTTGGCATGGACTCTATGATAACCGGATGCTCTCGAACATGAACGTGCGCATGGATTGGGCATGGATGCTCTTGTCATCGGATGCTCTCGAACATGCATGTCTGCTGCTTCCGAACGGAGTCCGGGCGCCTCGTCCTGGAGGGGCGAAAGACAGTCTATCTGAGATAGTCTGAGACTATGCCACACTCATAAAAGGATCAGAATAGTATTGATAAGTGTTCATGTTTCTGCGCTACATACCCCCTATAAGGCCCTCAGCCTTGAACACCTACAAGCCGCTAAAGCCTAACCCTAAAGCCTCTATTCCCATCCACAGACGATGTCGAAGAACCCCAGAGAAACCTGAGCCAAGGCTAATCTATCCTTACGCGGTTTAGGGTTCAGGGGAAAAGAAAATGGAAGCACAAAAGTTTTCAGGGTTTAGGGTTCATGGTCAGCCTTGCAAGCTGCATAATTATGCCAGCTATCCCAATATTCACTCCTTACCCAGTCCCCCTGACCCTCCGAGTAAGCACTACCAAGTCTGTAATTTCTAAACTGCATGAGCATTGCTCCAAATTAGGATCCCAAACAGGCCTCAAATCCAGTGGTGACTGTAGTCCTGGGATTTGGGTTTAGGGTTTATCGTCCTTATCCTGAGGACTCCACATACTGCAGTCCTCATTCTCGACAAGCCAGTCTTTATTCTGAGATATTCTAAGGACTCCACATACTGTGGTCCTTCATGACCCACATGGGCTTGTATAAGCAAAGGGCCCTAACACAATTCGCAAGATGATATAATCCTTATTGTAGGGGCTCCCAAATCCATATTCTTCAAATGTGCGTTTCGCTCCGCGAAGCGTTCATTTTACGAGTATGTGCCTACTGTAGTTGAAGCCACCAAGCCCCAACACCTGGTGTAGTCTGGTTTCTGGTGCACGTACTTGGTGAAACGAAAGCATACAGGAGCACTTCCACCAATTCACCTGCAAGTCCTCGAAGTGCAGAATACCTTGGCCCTGCTCCAGAAAGCCAACAGAACTCAACAACAGCATAGTTGACTACGGTCAGGGGATTCGTCACTGGGTTGATTCACGCAATTGCTACAAAGGATGCGAACAGTTCCCCAAACCCTAAAACCTAAACCCTAAACCCTCTGACTTCAAATGCCTTATACCTTGGATTACAGTACAGTAGACTACGGTCATGTAGGGTCTAAAGCATCAACAGTAGTCGTCCTCTCCCCTAATCTTACATCCCCCTCAGTATATTATAGTATACTACAGTGGGAAGATGTAATATTAGGGGGTTGGGGGTTTAAGCAGGAAGGGGTGTAAGTCGGACAACCGTGGACCTCTATAATGAGGACCACCGCTAAACCCTAAGCCCTATACCCTCAACCCTATACCCTTAACCCCAATCGCTAAATCCTAAACCCCACCTTCATGAGGACCACCGCATGGCGATGTGCTTCGCGACCCTGGGGCTCGTGGCGTCAGGCATCAAGATCGAGCCTCTTTTGAGTTCAAGGGTTTAGGGTTGTTTTTGGGGCTTTCTGCAAATGGTCGTTTCCGAAGGACCCAACATAGATCCTCAAATATTCCAATCCTCACCATAAGGACTCCCAAAAGGGACACCTAATATTGGCAAATCCTAAAACCATATCAGTCCCCCATAACCTTATATGCCCTGGCATAAACTCTTCAGACCCCTTGATAGGCTCACCTAAATTTGGGAAGCCACCAAATTCGGGCAGACATGGAAGGTTGCTGGCCTGGCAGTTTGGGAGACAGAGCAAAGAAGGTTTAGGGGTCTAGGGTGTAGGGCTTAGGGTGAGGTTGAAGATTTTGGGGCGGGTCTCGAGATTTGAGAGGGTACTGTGCGGAGGACTTTAAACCAAGCTATTATCACAGTTTCCCTTTAGTTTTCCAGTTTGTCTGCCATTTGATTTCCAACTGTTACTACAATATTGGTTACCTTAAAACCCTAAACCCTTAACCCTGTAAATGGTAGTTTCCCAAAATAGGGGGACCCCACTATAGACCCCAAAATGCTATAATCCTTCTTATGGGGACCCCCAAAAAGGTATCATCCCTAATTCTGGGAAACCCCCAAATCCCTTCGGCCCTACAGGACGTCAAGGGTTCAGGATGAAGCTGGACCGTTACATCTCGGGCGGAGCACCCTTTTTTCCAGGGACCAACCGAAACTCATCCCCAAAATGATAGGGGTAATACGCAATATGTTAATAATGGGAAAAGAAAATGAATATCGCACGGAAACTCGCATTTGTAGTTTAGGGTTTGAGAGAATAGAATGGACTTCGGAATTTTCAGTCCACGCGCCAAGCTAAACCCTAAACCCACATGTACTATAGTTTAGACTCCTTAACGGGGGGTTATATAGGGGAGTAGTATGGGGTTATTAACCGGGATACCAGTAGTTTACCTTATAACCCAAATTGTCTGCTTTGTTCAGGCTTTCACATGGAAGGTTGTCACAGTTCTCGTCCCCTATCTCGGATACCCCAGGCAATGGCAAACCCAACCCCTCCCTATAAAGCCCCGTTTGCGCCCAGTTTGCCTTTCATTTGCCACTTCATCTTCGGTTTTTCTGTCCTTAAACCCTGCAAAGGCTGGCCTGAGTGCGAAACGCGTGCCTGAACCCTACATATCCCTAGGACATATCCAAAAAAACCCTAGGTAACCCTGTTTGCGTTGGATTTTCCATTGTCCGGCCGCTGGGAATAAAGGAAGGGAAAAGAAAATGGAAATTACTGTAATGATTATGGGTTATATAGGGACTACTATAAGGATCCATTCCTTCATTCCCAGCTAACCAAGGCCAGGTGTAGGGGTATCAGCCCTCAAACTGCCAAGGAGGATCCCAGCTGCGTCCGGAAGACGGTCCCATCGTTCTTCCAGCCTTTTGGCTACCCTTTGCTGTAGAACATGGGGCTTGCCTTGAGAGTGCTTCAGGGGGAGTGGGAGGGAATATAGGTACTAGCATTGAGGATTTATCATAGAGGGATCATCATAAGGAATCTATGCATTGGAAGGGTTGCGGGTATGGCCAAGTGATTCGCAATATCATGGTCCCAGATTGCCCGTATCAGTATGGTGTAGGCACCTCCAAAAGACCTCAAAATTATGTGGTATTTAATCAGGGCTGCAATACATTCCACGGTCTTCATAGGAACAGTTTCTATTTCATTTACCATTTTCCGTCTGCTTCTCGGCCTCTCCCGAAGGGGTCTACTATAGGGTTTAGGGGCCGTTAACCCCACATACTTGGAGAAGAACCAGCCAAAATCCCCCAACTCCATCCCAGAGCTCTACGTTTACTTTCCAGAAATTTAGGGCTTATAAGCAGGTGCTCTCTGGGCCCTCACGCCCTCGTTTGGTCTCCAGGCCCCACTTGTTTGCACGAAGGTGTTCGCAGCTTTGAGAAATGATATGGAATCGGGGATTATGATGGCTTATAGGGTTGAGATGAAAAGTGATGCATGGCACTAAATACTTTTTGCCGTGAAAAAATTCTGGTAAGCTCAGGCCATTCAGGATTGTTTTAGTATCAACAGTCAGGCTCTGCCGGGTTCTGAAAAGACGGTGTGGCTTTTGCCTGCACACATACTATACATATTATACATACATACGTACATGCATACATGCATGCATGCATGCATACGTACATACGTAAAAGCGTACCTACGTACATATGTACATACGTACAAGCGTACGTACGTACACATGACATGCGTACATACGTACATACTCACACACATACACAAATGCATACATACATACATACATACATACATACTCGCGCACACACCGCACGTGTGCATATATATTTATGCATATGTGCATTTGTGTGTATACGTATGTATGTATGTATGTACGTACGTACGTACGTACGCACGTATGTATGTATGTATGTATGTATGTATGTATGTATGTATGTATGTAGTTGAGCAAAATTCCTATTACCCAAGCGGCCATAGCCGGCATTATAGACTGACAGAAACCGTAAGTAATTTC
>CAJNIZ010029080.1:0-13437 GCA_905231905.1 Symbiodinium pilosum | reverse complement strand
TTGTATGTTTGTATGTATGTACGTATGTATGTACGTATGTATGTATGTATGTACGTACGTACGTATGTATGTATGTATGTATGTATGTATGTATGTATGTATGTATAAATGTGTTTGTATATCTCCTATGTACACATCTTTGCACATGTATAGGTGTACATGTAGGTGGACCTATTGATTGTGCATGGAGTTCGCTGTCTTGCAAATCTATGATACAAGCGCGATGCAGAGGGTGAATCCCTAAGCAGCCGACGTCAAATCCCGAGCGCCTAGGTCCTGTTAGCTCTTTGTGAGGACCTGAGCTTTAGCAGGTCTTGAAGCGCCAAGATGGAGAACTAACCTTTGAACTGACAGCATCGACGTTGCATTCCCAACGTGGATGCAACAGCCAAGACGCCACAGAACAGCTCGTTGCAACTGCCAATCCAGAATTGATACCTGAAGCACTCTAAGCAGAGATCCAAGTGCTACCGACTTGATGTTCCTGTGGATGGAGGGAATTTCGCACCACCCTATGGCCCCACGCTCCCTTGGGCCCAAGTTTAAGAAGCCCGAATCCCCGAACCCCAAGCCCTAATCTTTGAAAACTAAATATTCCCATGACTCCCTGAGAGGGACCTAGGCATCAAGCTTTCCTAAACCCCAAACCCTGCATCATCAGTTTGTTCCTGCCCTTAATCGTCCAAGCATGACATTCGCCAGGATTTGTGCAACACGAGCTGACCTACCCGGGCATTTTAAAGAGCATGTAGTAGTTAAAGCGGAATTATATCTGGTTTAGGGTTTAACGCATTTTCCAAATATTTAGTTCCCCCTCTCTATCCCGCATGTAAGATACTTCCTAGACTTCCATTTTTTGATAGCCCCAAACCCAGAATGCACGTGCATGTCTGTATGTGTATATTCTATGCGCCCCTACAAGTAAAACCCCATACTACCGCGGTATATCCCTAGGCTTATCCCTCATATACACATATACATAGATGCCTATAGAGCCCACCTAAGCCAAAACCCTATACCCTAAACCTTTCTAAACAGACATAGCCCCCACACATACCCTTTAAAAGGACCTTTATCCTGCAAGGATTCTGAGCGCGCCGCCTCCTCGTGGCCTTGGCGTCGAAATTTGGGTGCCTTGGTGCAAGCGCCAGCTGCAGCGCAGTGGCATGAACCCTAAGCCCTTAGGGCTTGTAAAAGGAAGTGCAGAAACTACCAGAATAATGGAGAATCAGATGGGAAAGGCAACGGAACATGAAATGGAAACGGGGGTTACAGGGGCTTAAGGATAACAGATCCCCTCTACCCCCAATACAACTCCCTAGTATGGTACCAACGTGTATGTATATACAATATCATGGTCCGACATCTGTTATCAGGCGGGTGGAGGGGGATTTATTAGTAGGGGGGAGTATGATGAGTCCACTGGTCAGTGCTTGAAAACACACCCCAAACGCTATCCCCATCCCTGCCTGGACCTTTTCGGCCCGCCGACTGTGTGGTGTTTTGTACTGAGGAGTGCGACCCGGCAACAGGAAAGCGATTACGAAGGATAACTGACGCGCAAGACCTGGAGCCACGCCGGAAGTAGCTCAGGATGCCTTGCTTAGGCCAGGCGTAAAAGGGCCTTTACATAAAAGGAAGGGACTCTGCTTTTAATATCACCCCAAAGCCTGTGACAGTAATGATAATGAGCGCAGTATTGAATAGCGCTTCGTTCTATGACCTCCCCGAACATCAAAACCCCCCGCCCCCCAATATGAAATGTTCTCAAATAGCTGTGGTATACGGTAGTGGGATATGGTCGTGGGACAATTTTATGCCAGTGGGCCTGGAGACATCTATATTCAGGGGAGGGGCCTAAACCCTAAACCCTAAACCCTGAACCCTAAACCCTAAACCCTGTGAAACCCAAAGGATCCTACGAATGCTTTTTGCACACCAGACCGGTGGGGGCCAGGATTAAAGGTGCAGGGTTTGGGTTGAGTTAAGGAAACTAAATGGGGGTTTCCCAAAATTGGGGGTACCATTTTGGGGGTGCCCATAATATGGATTATAGTATTTTGGGGTCTGTATTTGGGTCCCCATTTTGGGAAACTACCAAATAGAGTAACAATTATGAGCAAGCCCTGCTATTTATTGTGCCACCATATTAGGGTAACTATATGAGCTATAGTCTAAACTCCTTAAAGGGGGTTATATAGGGGATTATATATGGGACTACTATAGGGGTTATTAAGGGGGATACTAGGAGTTTAGACAATGGTTCATATATGCAAGCCTTTAAATGCAGGGATGACGGCTGGGAAGTAGATTCCTAGCCCATGGAGGGATCCCTTCCGCAATTAGCAGTTTCCTGCCCGAGAGACTAGTTTAGGGTTCCTTGGGTTTAGGGCTTTAGGGTTTAGGGTTTAGGGTTTAGGGTTTAGGGGTTTAGGGTTTAGAGGGTTTGGAACGTAAAAGGTCAAGGGAGGCACGCTAGCCCCTACAAGACTGTCCGGAGATTGCATGATGTGAAAGTCCACTTCATCATACGAGTGCGAACGCCCCATGGCCTGTGGGCACAAAGAAGCTTCTTAGCTAGATGGAACCAGAACCGGTTTGTCAATTTCATGTTCAGGTCGTTTTGCTTATGGCAGCCAACCCTAAACCCTAAACGCTCAAGCTCCGCATAAATAGAAATCGTATAGGGCCAAACCCAACCAAAAGCAAGACTGCAGAGGACCCCATCACTCCGGACACGAACCTTATACAGTTTCCATGAACCCTAAACCCTAAATCTTAAATCCTAAACCCAAAAAATCCTAGACCTTAAACCTGCAGTAGCTATAGAAAAGCCACAGACCCCAAAATCGTGGGCAGCTCAGGTTTTGATTTGAGGCTTTGAAGTTGACGTAGCGGAGGATTTGGGTCTAGAGTTTAGCATTTATGCAAAAGAGGGTTTAGAGCCTAGTATTTAGGATTCCGGGTTTAGGATTTAGTGTTTAGGGTTTAGGGTCTAGGATAGGGATTTGTGCCAGAAGAAAGGGAACGGATACGTGCAGAAACCTGGAAGTTTCTCAAGCTACAGTGTGCCTGACATCCTCCCCGAAAACGGATTCCATACTTTGGGGCTTGGGTTTAGGGTGTAAGGGTTTCCCTTTCATGTTCCTCCTTTTTTTTGTTCATGTGGTTCTCCACTTTCCAAAATATGTCCCCATATATTGAGGTTGGACATCCATATACAAGCCCTGCATTATCCCCCCCATATAACACCTACATAATCCTCAAGCCCTAATTCGCAGTTTAGAGTCTTCCTGTACGTACCTCTTTGAGTGGAGGGTTTAGGCTTTCAGGGTTTTAGTCTTCTGTTTAGGTGTAGCGTAGGTGAGACACTCCAAAGTCAAGGCTGTTTCAGGCGCTGGCTCCTACGAAATGCCAGCGTAGATATTCAATTTTTCCTCCAGGTGAGGGCCGGGGAGACCTGCTCAGATAGTTAAAAGCCGGTCCCAACAGCTTTTCTGGGCTTAGGGTTTAGGGTTTGAACAGGCCTTTCAGTGCTAAGACAGGGGAGGGTTCCCGGCCCCCGTCCACTCTTGACAGCGCTGCCTGCGGCGGCATTGCGTGCTGCAAATTCAAAAAAATCGCTGTGGATCGCAGGAGATGGGTAATCCTAGGTACCTTTAGCTGGGGGGAGCAGGTAGGTAATGCAAGGAACAACGCCCCAAACCCTAAAATCTAAACCCCAAACCCTAAACCCTGGCAACCTCAAGGCTTCATAATACACACCTCAAATCACAAAGCGCTCAGATGGGAAACACCCTGGGCGAGTCGGGTGGCTTTAAAGTCGTGTAGAGATTAGGGATTTGGGGGTTTGGGGGATTAGGGGTTTGGGAGTTTAGGGTGGCTGTTTTGGGATATGGGAGTTGCCCAAAATGAGGGTTAGGGTACCAGTACCTAAATTGCGGGGTCCCTTTTTTGGTGTCTCTATACTAAGATCACAGTAGAGGAACTCTGGGGTCCAAAATGGACTCCCTAGATTAAGGAGTATCGTATTTTGGGGCTGAGAGACCTGCAGCAGTCCAAGCATCTCTGTAGGTCCGCCCTGGTGCGGATAAGTGTCTAGGGTTAAGGGTTTAGGGCTTAGGGATATAAGGTTTAGGGAAAGAGGGTTTAGAGTTTAGGCCATATTACTAGGCTCTGTTACTGGGCAAATGATAGCAACCTCACTCGACCTCACCCAGCTGGTGGGCTTTTTTATCCGGTTCTCAAGCTATTCGAAGATATCCAGCTCTGTTGGATGAGATATGCCAAACGGTTTGGGAAATAGGGTTTAGGATTCAGGGTTTGGGAAGGCTTTACGTCAGAGCGACAGGTTGCCTGAAACTTTGTGACAGCCCATTGATGCCTTGCAGTTTCCCATATCTTTTAAAGGTTGGGTTACATGGGTTCAGGACTCCAAACCCTAAACTCCTAAACCCCAGAATACCAGGGGTCGTACACTTCTCGTTCTAGGGATTTCCCCCACAGGACACTCATGAAGTGCCAGCTACTTATTCCAGTTTGTTAGGTTGAGAAAACTAGGAGAGCCAGGGGGAATGTAATCAGTGGCCGGCCCACAAGCCCCATGAGAGTTTCTCAGAACGAGGGGCTCCCAGGCACCCCAATGATATATGGGGACTATGTGGGGTTTACTTATGGGGGTGTTCATCAGGGATGCTATAGGAATTATCTTGAGAAAGCTCCCACGTGAGATAGGTTCGCTCTCGTAAATTTTCTAGCGATTTTGTGTATAATGTGTTCCTGGTGGCTAGTGGTAAGTGCACTTTTGCTGCATCTGCAGGAACCAAAACAAATTGTTCCTGAACCCTAGACGTTGGACATTCCGAACTCTGAGAGCACGAAGAGCCCTACGCTGCCTACTCAAGCTAGGCCGTAGGCAAAAAACCAATGGTGCGGAAGAATCTAGGTACATATGTATGCATGTATAGTCCCCTTGAGTAGGTAGAATATGGGGTATATAATTGGATCTTACTTTATACCCAAAGCCATATTCTATCTACTTGAGGGGGATTACATGTACATATATGTTTTCATACCTATGGCGATAGATGCATCTTGATTTTATTTATGTGTATGATTTTGGCCCTGAACCCTAAACCCTAAGCCCTATTTTGGCTATTCTCTGTAGGTAGCTTAGGCACAGAGATACATTCGGCTAGGACCCGACGCTTTATGTTTCCCAAGGGGGTAATGTTAGGGTTATATTGGGGTTATATTTGGGTTATATTAGATGCTCGGCCCATGCATTAGAGTTCCAATGCTTCCACAAATATAATTTAGGAGGACCCCCCACCCTGCAAAAGTGACTATAAGGGATAGTAGTAACTATATTAGGGTCCTCTTATATTCCTATTATACCACTATTACATGGTGGGCGGTCCTCCTAATATATAATCCCAGTTCCCATTTCGTTTTCCATGTCCGTCCCCTCTGAGCTATAGTCTAAACTCATTACAGGGGATTGTATGGCGGATTATATACGGGAGTACTATAGGGCTTATTAAGGGGGATACTAGGAGTTTAGACTATAGCTCATGTAAGCCCCAACTCTAAACCCCAAACCTCAAACACTCAGTTGCTGAGATCGCTAGCGATTTAAGATCCTTGCGATTTGGCAGGAAAAATTGAATCGCTAGCGTTGGGAATAGCGCACGGAGCCCTTAGACCCAAACCTGAAAGTCCTGAGGCCTGTAAATCCTCAGCATTTTTTATGTAATCTACCATAAGACCCGGTTTCCCAGAGAGCTTGGGAACCCCCATCCCGCCATCATTTGAGCTATCGTCTAAACTCCTACTATCCACCTAAAAAAAGCCTTATGGTAGTCCCCTACTTAATCCCATACATAAACCCCTTTGAGGAGTTTCGACTACAACTCATTTGGACCCCGCCTGCCCTGAAACCCTGTCCCCAGGAGCCTGTATTGAAGGGAGTACATCGGGGGCCAAGAGGATTCAATGATTTTTTCCAACTTAGCCCTGAACCCAAAAATCTAAGCCCTAAACCCTTAGACCCAAACCCCATGCCCTAAACCCTAAACCCCCAGGCCTAAACCCTAAGCCCTAAACCCTAAACCCCATGCCATAAACTCTAAACCCTAAACCCTAAGCGCTAAGCACTGAACCCTAAACCCTGAACGGGATGTAGCTCAGGCGCTGATCTGCAGCATCTCCACGAGTCGCCGGGGCTACGCCTCCAGCCGTCGCGTGGTGGATGCCGCGGCCATGTGGGTGACGCAGGGAGAGGAGGCCTACGTTGTACGGTTTAGGGTTTAGTGCTCTTCTTGACAGTCAAGCAGGAAAGCTGTAGTTACCATTCCTATTCCAAACTGATATTGCAGCGGTTTTTTGAGGGTTGCCATTGCTATAGCTGCCATTATGCGTAGTAATTATCATGAACTGGGGTCGTTTTGGGGCTGAAGTAGCAGCTTGGAGCTTAGAGCCTGGGGATTAGGGCTCAGTGCTTAAACTCATGAAGGCCCAGAGATGAAAACTATTATCCTCCTCAAAAGAGGGCTACATGGGTTCCAGGTTGCTTCCATTTCTATCACAGTATAACCCTAAGGGATAATATTAAAAATAGTATTTCTATTTCAGTCCTAAGGAGACGACAGTAAAAGAGGCTACATGGGTTCCATGTCGCTTCGATGGAGGGTAGTCTTCGTCTTAGCCGGGTGTTTCCGATGTTTGCTGGGAGCTGAAAACATTGGAGGTTGTACGTGGATGTTACGGGGATGATGCAGGAGGTGTGTGTTGCTTCATAGTTGTTCATGGTACAGCTCCCCAGGGTTTAGGATCTAGGGCTCGTAATAGGTGCTGAGTCATGTTGAAGGATGCAAGCAATGCATGGGGATTGAAATAGGATATGGATGCCTCTTTCATCCAGAGCTCGAGATTTGGGGCTCAGGTGCTCGAGGGGGAGACTCTGGTGTTCAGAGTAACGCAGAACCCTAAACCCTAAACCCCAAACCCTAAACCCCTAAACCCTAAACCCTAAGGTCCTCCATAAACCAGTAGCTCAGGAGGACCTGGGCTAACATAGGGACCCTTAATCCCATTAACATATATAGCTCTTATATAGTCATTATAATATTGGGGTTATATGGGGATAATGGAAAATAAAATGGGAACTACTATAATGGGTTATAGTTGTTCTGTTGGGCGTGCGGTGGCCTTCGTATTCCTGGTTGTTCTTGAATTCAACTTATCGGCGGAGGCTTGAGGCTTGGGCCGCCAGTGTTACTCATGCTCTTCGTACGAGGATGAACGTGAGTAATTACTGATACGAAGTAACAGTAGTAGCAGCCCCAGTCGTAGTAGTATTGGTACTGCTACAACCAGTCTTGAAGAGTTGGGGTGTAGCTTTATCGCCCGTGACACCTTTAAGATCACCATTGACTGTCATGGGTCTTGTCCGTGGGTGCTAATAATAGTATGTAGGACTTCCACTCTCTGATCAATATTTTCTGTTGTGGTTGTGGTTAAGAATACGTGGGGAAGGTGGCATCAACAGCGTGATTGCAATGGACACTTGTGGCAGGCACCTAGCGTCAGCAAGATATGAAGTCATGTGCTATCATTTGAGCTATAGTCTAAACTCCTTAAAGGGGGGTTATATAGGGGATTATATAGGGGACTACTATAGGGTTTATTAAGGGGGATACCAGGAGTTTAGACTATAGCTCATTTATTGTCGACCGTTTCCTCGGTTTGCGCCATAGCTGGTTGTGTGGCCTGCTATGTACGCAGGAGCTGACGACCGAGCAAGTCAACATCCGAGAATTGGAGAGACAAATCCAGGCAAGGTTGCTGAGCTAGTAGGGACCCATAGTAATGTGGGCCGCAGGCGCGAATATAGGGGTCATATAAGAATAATGGAAAACAAAATGGAAACTACTATTTAGAGTTTGTGGTTTAGAGTTTAAAGGACAAGAGTAGCAGCAGCAGGAGCGGGAGGAGGAGGCGTTGGCGCCGGCGTTGTACCAGTCATGGCGATGGTAACGCTAGCACCAGGAAGGATACCAGAAACTGACAGTAATAGCAATGGTAGTTGGGGTTATATGTACTTTCGCCTAAATTCCTTACAGGGGATTATATAGGGAAGTACTAGAGGGCTTATTAAGGGGGATACTGGGAGTTTAGACTATAGACCCTATAATCCCCTATAGAATCCCAGTTTCCATTTTCATTTTCGATTTTCTTTTCCATTTGATTCTCCATTATGAGTTTAGACTGTAGCTCATCTAAGCCCCAAACTCTAAATCCCCAAGCCCTAAACCCATAAACCCTAAACCCAATCAACCCCCGAAAGTCCCTATATTGGTAATCTGATTCTCCATTATTGAAACTATTCAGGCCCTTTAAGGTTTACTTGGAGGGTCATGGAGACTTAGTAAGTAGGTTAATAGCCCCTACAACCCATATAGTAACCCTAGTTATCCCCATTAATAACCTGCTTACTAAGTCCCCCTGACCCTCCAAGTAGGGTTTAGGTGTTGGGGCAAATTTGTTTTGCCGAGTCAGGGGACGAAGACTCGGTTTAGGGTTTAGGGCCTTTTTAACTATTTGGTTCTTAGTAGGGAAGAAGGAATATGTTTACATAGGGCTGTGCTAGGGATTATAGACAGATCATATTCCCATTATTCCCCACTGAGAAAGGTTTTTTGGGGATCATCTAGGGATTATGTTTCCATTCGCCCCTACTAATAACCAGTAAACCCTAAACCCTAAGGCGTATACCCTACATGGTAGTAGGACCCCCTATATGGCTTGTAAGGTATATACCTTAATTAAGAGGTATTGGGCTCCCTGGGTAGTCTAAACCCCTTAAAGTCTGAACGCCTTAAAGGGGACTATATAGGGGAATAGGGCTTAATAAGGGAGTACTAGGAGTTTGGACTATAGCTCACAGAAGCCCCAAACTCTGAGCCTAAGTAAACCTTAGAACCTAGACCCTAAACCCCCCGGAACAAAGCACTAAACTCAAGGCTTAGGCCACACAAGTCATCCCTGCCAAAAGGCTCCGAGGCGCAAGGGCAAAAACACCCAAACTTTAGGGTTCAGGGTTTAGGGTTTAGGGTTTTAACAACAGTTAGGGTTTAGGGTTTGAACAACAGTAGCCAAAGGAAGCCGTAGTGAAGATGCAAGTGTCTCGTTGACCAAGATGGACCTGAGCTAGCTTAGGTCCTGAGCCTAAAATGACCAAGATGTGATTTAGTTTAGGTCCGAAGCCCACAAAGGAAAAGACTTGGGTGGTTTGGCCGCCTCAGGCGTGGGGTGGGTGAAAGTAATTGGGCAACTTTGTGGCCTGCTGCCTCAAGGCTACCTTGCAGCAAAACCCTACACATGAAACCACAAACCCTAAGCCCACTCCTGAAACCCCTAACTTTAAGCCCCAAGCCTGGAACCCAAATGTTTCCCAAGCCCTACACCCCAACCCCCAAACCGTGTCAGGCATTGCAGGCCGAACTCTCCGCCTCGGTTCCGCGCACGGAAGCAGATGCGATGATGGTGGGGAAGTGTAGAGCCTAGATCAAACCGCCTAATATGAGCGCTCCCCTTGTGCCACGCTGTGTTATAGTGGGAAAGTTCAATGTAAGGGGGGTTTCATATTGGGGAGAGGGGATTGCCAACAATGGGAAAGAAAATGGAAACAACCATGCTATTTGGGGTTTACATGTATGTACGCCTCTACATGAGCTACACAAAAAAGGGGGCCCTTCAAAGGAACTGTGGGTTGTAGGGGCTCCGCTCGAAAAATCCTTACATGCAAGTTAGAGTTTTGAAGCCTTACACAGGCGTGTGCTCGTCCTGTCATATTCTTGGTTAGAAGGACGCGGAAGTAGGGGGGGTTTTGTACGGAGGACGAGGCAGTCTCATGTAGCCCATGCTGCAAGTGAACCTATCACTGGCACTTTCCGGCCTCCACCTAACAAGGGCTTGGGGGCATGTCATCAGACCCTTTAATGAGGGATATAACAGGAAGTAAACATGATACAGACCCCTACAGGCGATTGGTAATGGCGGATCTATGTTATTTGGTTACTTTCCCAAAATAGGGGGGACCCCAATATAGAACCCAAAATCTTATAGTCTCCTTTTTATAGGGATCCCCAGAATGGTACCCCCCCAATTTTGGGAAACCTCGACTTATGTCATGCTTATGATCCCTCCTCTAAAGCCTTTCTGAGAATCATCTCCATCCTCGGCCCATGAGGGTAGCCTTTTAAGCGAGGCCCTCAAGGGGACTTTCTCAAACTTGAGGGTCCTGTCTGGGCGTTTATATAATTATGGTTGTTTTGTTTGGGAAAGACTTTCAGTATGAATACACCTTTCATCCAAAATCCTAAGCCCTAAGCCCTGAACACCACGCACAAATCGAGAAGCGCTCCATCCTAAACCCGTAGCCCTGAACTCCGGATGACACTCCCAGATCCGGAAGTGTGCCAAATTGAAATTCTCACTTTCCTAGAAAGCCCAATACACCCAAAGGAAAGGAACATACCCTAAATGATGCTAGGATCGCTTAGCACATTTGGGGTATCATTTCAGGTACTACACAACCTAACTTCCATCTAATTTTGCATTTGATTTTGCACTGTTGGTAATAAAGGTATACTCTCCAGGGGTATAAGGCTGCCTAGGCCCCTAGACCTTGCACCTTATTTCATGCCCTAGCCTCCATTTTCCACTCCTATATCTTTGTCTATATCCTTGTGTAACCCTATACCCTTATACAGCCGGTATATATCCCAATAACATCCCTACACATCCCTACGTTGTCCATTATGCCCTACCCCTATATCTCCTTCATTCTCCTTCTATATATCTTTACAGAGTCCGTATGTATCCCCATAGAATCCCCATACGTCCCTATATGATAGATACGTGCATCTCTCTCTCTCTCTCTCTCTCTCTCTCACTCTCTCTCTTTCTCTCTCTCTATCTCTCCTTACATATCCTTATACAATCTCTTTACCCCATATACTCCTACATATCCTCAAGATATGTATATATATAAGAACCCTGCATATCCCTGTAGACTGCCTGTGTGATCCCCATATGACCCTGTACTATGCTTATATAACCCTAAACCCCAAGCCTTGTAATCCTAAGCCCCCTAAATCCTAAAGCCTGAACCCTGCATGGTCCGGCAAACCCCAAAGCCTAACCCTGAACCCTAAACCCTGGTCTGGGGGTAGCCTCTCTGAGCAATGTGGCAGGCCCAGATCAAGAGCCTTGAGCGGCAAATGGAAGACTTGAGGTCGCGCATGAGTTGTATGCGGAGCGGATGTAGTAGGGTTCGGGCGTTTTAGGGTTTAGGGCTGTAATGGATCAGGGGTTTGGGGACATAGTGGTTTAGGGGTTTAGCGGGCTTAGGGTTGAGGGCTTTAGGGGACTAGGGTTTAGTATAGGGTGGCAGCCGCTCCAGCCCTCCGCGGGTGTTTTCTTAGGTCCAAGATGACAACTCACAAGTTCTTCAGGGGCATGGATTGCTGCATCATGTTTTTTCGGGCCTCCGCACTAGTTTGAGAATAATTTGGCTTGAATACTGCCCCTCAGTAACATCTGGATAATAGTTACAGTTTGAATGTATATGTATACATACAGTCCTTGCAATATTACATCTGTTACACGTTGTAACTGGGTGGGAGGGCATTTTACCTCATCTCAATTGGATGATGCTTTCTGGAGTGCATATTTAGTTCCTTCGGAATATCGGGCTTCCACCCGGAGAGCTCGTGAGTAAACATCCCAAAGCATTTTTCTACCCTACTGCTGCTACTGCTACCGCGATTGCAAACGATATTGCTAGTGCCACTGCTATTGCTACTGCTACGGCTGCTATATTATAGTGTCCATTACTGCGTGATGCGGCTACGCATCCGGAAAGCTGCTCCAGTAATGTTGAAGTCTGAGTTCGTCCCCGTCTAGCCCTCTCTATGGCTACTGCTTAGTGTACCCTAAACCCAAACCCTAAAACCCTAAACCTTAAGCCGCAAATTCTTAGGCCCAGTCCTACATCCTAAGCCCTGCAACCCATTCAAAAAGATTAGGCCCCTACAATGCTGCTAGATCCATGTCAGGGAAGCGTATGCCGCTGCCGTGAAGCGTGCTGAGGCCGGATGAGCAACGTGAGTTTAAGGGTTTGGGGTTTCAGGGCTGGGTGTAGGGGCTCAAGCTAAGGGCTAAGGTTTAAGGATGCCTAGCGCCCCTGCTCAATCTCCTTCAAAATGCCGAGGGCCCGAAAGGATCAAGTAGGCCAGGCAGAGGGCAGTGGTGCAAGGCCCCCAGGAAAAGATGGTAGCAGTAGAGTGTAGATCGTCTATTGCCAGTAGAGAGTCAGAGAGTATCTCGGCATTGCGTAGGTTTTTGTAGGATGCATATCAGCACAATTAGAACGTGTCTTGTCAATTAGAATGTGTCTTGTCATCACGGGCAACAGAGCAAGCTTTCCAGCGTTTGTGCATTTAACGGTTTTTGCAGATCATGGTGGCCGCGATCACGCACTCATCAATTGTTCGGGCGAGCCATGTCGAAGCTCGAGCAGTGAATCGCCTGAAAAGCACCACTGTTACTTCTGGCAACTTCAGAACATCTGGCGTGCCGTTGATCCTGAAACCTGGGACGCCCTTAGCCACAGCACTTGGGAACCCCGAATTCCTTGCTGAATTGGCTCCCCACGATGACCCGTTGATGGCTTCCAAGCTAGCTCCTCCCAATCAAATTATAGTCCACCTTGAGTAGATAGAATATGGGTTATATAGAGGTCTTATTATAATATACCCAAAGCCATATTCTATCTACATAAGGGGGACTATAACCCTATATATACCCCAATATAATATACTAGTTTCCATTTTATTTTCCATTATCCCAATATAGCCCCAATATAACCCTAATATTCTATATACTTAAGGGGGACTATAAGCCGAAGCAGCTCAAGCCACCGGAGGAAGCAGAACGACAGCTTGAAGATGCTTCACACAAGCTCGAGGCAGGGGGCAGAGATTATATTTGGATAGTGGAAAAGAAACTGGAAATTATTATAATGGGAATATATACATATATAGGGTTTAGGGTTCGGCTTGTTTTGGGATAATGGAAAAGGAAATGGAAACTACAATTTAGAATATTTCCAACATTTTGAAATCCCTTCTTCGTGAAGTGCTATAGAAGCCCTGCCCACATTTGAGCTACCTGTAGCGTGGTAGATGGGAGTTTCTCAAAATCATCATTACATAGCCCATAGGACTCTCTACCCATGATCCCCATTTTGAGTCCCCAGGGCCACCCATTTTGAGAAAACCTTGGAGGGTTTGGGGTTTAGGGGATGTCATCTGGTTGGCATAGCTTGCTGTCCTTTTAGCCCTCCAGAAGCCCTGCCCTAAACCCTAAACC
>CAJNIZ010029069.1:63617-75686 GCA_905231905.1 Symbiodinium pilosum | reverse complement strand
AGTGTGCAGACATGTCAGTACATGTCACAGACAAGTTGACGTGAGCAAGCAAGTGTGAAGCTGTAACTAAATCTTCTACATCCCTCCGGGGATGCCTGCAAGTGTGTGTGTGTGTGTGTGTGTGTGTGTGTGTGGGGGTTCAGGTGATGCGCAGCACATGGAGGAGTTAGAGACACTCAGGCCAAGAGTCTCGGCAAAGGTTTCGCGTTTCCTTTTTTTTTTTGGTGGGGGTTTGGGAGTTTAGGGTTGGGGTTTGGAGATTTAGGGGTTTGGGGGTTTGGGATTCAGGCTTTAGGGTTTAGGGTTGGGAATTTTGGATTTAGGGTTTGGAGTTTAGGGTTGGGAGTCTGGGGATTTAGGGTACACGGAGCAAACAATTGCAAGCAATTGCGACGGTGATAACAACAGCAGCAAGAACATTGAAATTAGCCCGCAGGGAAAAGCGGGTATTACCCTTACAACATGAAGTTAAGATAAGGTCTCCAACACTCAGGGCCTTTACTGGGGAGTCATAAGGAATCTGGAACTTTGGGGTACGTGGCGGGGTCACTTCTTTGCAGAGACTGGAAGGAGCGGCAACTCATCACACATTGTTAGAGCTCAGCCTGGCTAGAGTTTGATGTGAGCGTGAGTCCTTTTCTTCCGGGCTCGAAGTTGCGCCTGTCAACTTCGACACTTGCGGTGAACGTGAAGTGTAGCTGATGAAGTGTAAGAAATCCGTTTCTGAAGTGAGCCGTTTAGTCTAGTCAGAGGTTTGTCCATCCGCATACTGTATTCACGGTATGTCGGTGGCGTTTGGACCGCTTCAGATCAAGAAACTTCTTAGTCATAGAGTGCTGACTAGGTCTCAGGAGCAGAGCCGTTTCAACCAGTAATTCGATTCGAGGACTGTTAATTCCATTCGCTACGATTGGCCTGGAAGGGTAGACGGTATTGCACAAAAACATTGTCTTTGGACAAACAGATTGCCAGCAGCTTGCACATCAGCACTAATGTGTCGCAAGATCTTGCCTTCTCAGAGAAAGCTCGATGGAACCCACGCAGTTGGTTGCAATCGTAAAGTTGCGGCCGACTGCTGGAAACAGTGCTAGTTTTTTCATTGCTCGTAAGCCACATGCAAGATAATCGGTGTGTCTTACACGATGTGACATGAAGTCTGCTTGGCTGCTTAGAACACGTAGACTCGCTTACTTGATGTAGACATGCCTGCACTGCATACACATGGATGTATCTGTGGTAAACGTAAATACATAGATTCGGACATATTTTCCCCTTATAGTGGACAGCGAGCTGAGGCATCATGTCTCGACTCCACCGGGCCAAGAGGTCCTTGTCCAGCGCGGCCTTGTTGGAGGCTTCGTGGACGATCATGTTCATTTCCAGTTTGTAGAATCTGTCTGCCGACCCCTGTGATGGAAGCCGGGCCTAGGCCCTATAAGCCTTGGGTGACAGTACCTGTCTACTCCCAACACACAAAATGAGACCGAGCCCCTGTTTTGGTGGTAAGGGGGTTAGTCTGGGGTGAGGGGTCAGTTAGCAAGCGGGTGGCGTAGTAGGGCTTCATATAATCATCGGAATGCTTGTGTCCAGATCCTTAGGTCGCCGAGAGCTTCAAGTCCAAAGGAATCGGTCTTGGGCCGTGCACTGGTGGTGCATTTGAGTGCAGCTTTTGTGCAGCAGCCTCAGAGAATTTCGAGGTGGGTGTACAGGCTCAGCGATGCAAGGTGCTGCGAAGGATGTATCAAACCCCCAAAAGGAGTCCCACGAAGGCTAGTGTCCCTTCATGGCGATTCCCTGGAATTGAAGTAAATGGCATAGTTTACGTGTGTTTTCTTGGGGGTGATCTCAGGGTTGTCAGGTGATCCCTGCTCACCACCAGACAATTTTTCCAGAGTTCAGGAGTGGAAGGGTTGATCCAGCAATCCAACAGGCAAGATGTGCAGGACACATCTACAACTATTCAATCAATTCTTGCCCGCAGAAAGAGAGTCTAGACTGCAGGAGATGAGTCCCTGTAGATTCCATGAACAACGCACACTACGCATGCAGAGTGACCAAAATTGATGTTTGCCTCAAATAGCAGCAGCTGCAACAATAACTTTCTTCAGGAACCCTCGCTGCAGTTCTGCACCTGCTTATACTGTTGTGAGGAAGTTCCTTTACTGCCTTGTATGATATTCAGTTGTCTACGGACACCACGCCGTAAGATGTACTCCAGTGGACGACCCCAAATTTTGAAGAGGGCGGGATGGTCTGGGCCTGCTGATGACAGCATTTCGAGGCTCTTACCGAGTGTTCAGCCATGTCTGGCCTTAATTTCACATCACCTTAGGAAATATGTATTTGCCAGACTTTTTACAGAACATGGATGCGCTCTTTATTTGCACATTGTACATGTCTCAGGTGGACTATACCTTTCTATAACATGCAGCAGTGCTTCTTGCAACAACGAAACGTTGCCCGGACATGTCCTGCATCCTCGACAACTTCATGTGGCATTCCCTTCAGTACAAGTCATCGGCACAGTGTTCCTAGATCGTCAGCTAATGGAGTTCTTGAATGACATGGCCAGAGCAGGCCAGAATCTCTTGAATAACCAGAACGACAAAGGATTAAGCCCTATGTGGGGGTTTCCCAATATTAGGGGTACCATTTTGTGGGTCCTCACGATCAGGATTATAGTATACTGGGATCTACATTGGGGTCCTCTTATGTTGGGGAATTACCATAAGCCCTGAACCCTAGTCCCCAAGATCTAGGTCAGCGGGCAGTGCGTCGGGGGTGGTGGTCTTGCCTTTGATCACCTCGGGGCACTGACGTCGATCATGAAGGATGGGCTCTGCAACCATCATCCAGAAGTTGGGTCCCTTTTTGGGGAATCCCAATGGTGAGGAGAATAAGTAGAGTAGTATTCTGGGGTAGGTATGAGGGACCCCGACCTTTGAACATACCCACTTCAGTGTATGTACAGCGGCAAGTTGCCCAGAGAGACAAGAGCAGACTCCTAGGTACTGACCTACTTATAAGGCATGCAGAACACAGGAAGTACTCAAGGCTGGGGCCCTCCAGGTACCATTAGCTTTTTGGAGTGTCCGAGATCCGCGTTCTAAGTTCCAGATTTTCCGGAGCCAAATGTCGGGCACGAAGGTAAACAGGGGAAACTTAGCTACATGGTGGGACAGGCTGAAGGTCTTCGCCAGTAAAGATTATCAGTTTAGGGGTCTGTAGGATGTGAGGGAATTGTTTCAAGTTTTGTCAATCCTTCTCCAGGAACAATAAACTTTGAACCCTAAGCCCGAACCCTAAATTCCCTCCCAGCTTGTCGAGGCTGTTTCCGTCCATTTGTCAAACACTGAAGAGACACGTCAGCTTTTACATCCGTCCTCCCAAGACAATGCGGCCTTTGGAGAGTGGATGGGTACGCAGAGCCGAATCGGGCTCCCCCCGTACATCGGCAAGCACTATCCAGCCTCCAGCGCCAGCCCCAGCTGGGCCAAATACATACAATGCACAGTTGATTTTCCCCTGGAGACTGTGGAGCATGCCCCTGTTGTGGGTGGTCCTGGCCGGGTGCGGCGCATTGCTTGGGGCACCTGCCGCCGGCCCGTGATCAAAGTCAGAGGGATGATCTTGCGGTGGGAATTGAGGCCGTAGCTAGGGAATTTAAAGAAGTCGTATTTTCGATGGTTTCTTGGACAAGGGACCCTTCATCTGCAGGCAGACACCCTGAACCTAAAACCTGAAACGTTATAAGCCCCAAACCCTCAACGCTAATTGTTTTGCAGAAAATCACGCAGGGGGCCTTCAGTTGCGTGACCGGCGAGTGCTCCGTATGCTTCGGAGTCTCGTCTGGGCTTGAGGTTGTTAGTGTTTAGGACTTGAGGATTAGGGTTTTATGCTCGGGGTTTAGGGTCGTAAGCAAGTTGGGTGCGGTTGGTTCTGAAGGTCACGTGTTTTTGCGTTCTCGTCGACATTGCATAATTGCCAGATTGCACATCTTCAAGGGTTTGGCGTGCATGCACATGATTTACAGCTGTGACAATTCCTTCTTATAATAGTTGTTGTTGAAGACTTCGACATCAGAAAATGAGAGCCAAAAAGATGCGGAAGCGGAAACCTTTGCCCTCTTTCCACGTTATGTGAAGCAGCTAAGGAGTGAAACCTGGCGATGCTCTCTCGTGTTTCGGTCTTGTTGAGTTAGGACCAGCAACAACAACCAGAAGCATTTTCCTGCCCCAAAGAGAAGATAGTGCAAACCGCCCAGGTTCATTTTGAGCTTTGGGGTGTCCGTGGAGACCTGCAACAACAAGGCGTCCATGTTCACAAGCTTTCACATTTGGGCCTCGGTCACCTTGTGCATCGGCGGCGTGCTCGGGAAGATTGCTGATGCCATTGGCTGGAGCGCATGTGCCGGCATAGCGCATGTGGCCTACTACCCCTTCATCAACAAGATGACGATCACCCTGAGCCTTCCGATCTTCATCCCACCTCCTTTGGGCGTCCAAGCACCTTTGGAGGTGAACTTGAATCTCGGGGACCTCACCCCAGCTGTCTACAGCCACTGTGGAAAAAAGGGCCACGGAGAGTACAACTGCCTTCAAAGTATGTTCAATGCCCGGGGGCCCACCGGTGTCGCCGTTGGGGTGGATGTGCTTTTAGGCGCCCAAGTCCCGGTGTTGGGCTCAGTCGGCAAGTGGGTTCGTATCCTTGGCTTCGAGATGGCAGAGAAGGACAACTCTCGCGAGCTGGCCATGAACAAGGCCGGGGTCACCATCGAGTACATTGGGAAGAACCCTGGTGGTGGAGAATACTGTGGCAAGACCTTCTCCAACGTGAACTGTTGGAAGAAGGCTGGGGACAAAGGATACCGAGCCAACGCACATGACCAGCATGGAGATCGCTTCCACGTCTACCGGAATCCCAATGATAAGAACGATCCCAGAGCCTTGTGCGTGAGGCGCGTTGATAAGTGGAATGGCGGATGGGGCATGGAGTTGGAGTTGGCGTGCAAGGTGAACAACAATCAGGGTGGAGGAGGCGGAACTTTGGTCCCACTGGGCATGACCCACCACAACAAGAAATGCGTTTTGCCACCTGAGCCAGTTCACTGCCCCTGGTGGGCAGGTAACAAAGGCCACCGCCTTGGCTTTGATGGGCATGATGCCGGCTTCAAGATCACCGAAGAGGGTGGCCGCATTTGTGGTCACTTGGAGCACCGCCGGCGCCGGCGCCGCCGTCACCGAAGGCGCCGCCGCAACTCAAACGGATGGGGCATGAACCTTGTGCTTGAATGCGACTCAAAGGGCCACAACATCAACTATGTTGTCCAAGACATCAACTTCGGCAAGTCCCGTACCAATACGAAATGCGTTTTGCCCACTCACCGTGTGGAGTGCGAGTCGGATGCAGGCAATGGTCACAAGCGCGCAAACAATCACAAGAACGGCGACACCTTCTACATCTGGAACTCTCACACCGGCCACCTGTGCGTAAGACGGACGGATGCCCGGGCCCTCAACAGGAAGTAGTTTGTTTGTTTTGAAAAAGTCAATAGGACATTCCATGCATCTGTTTTGCAGGAGACCCAGCGCAACCGAGGACAAAAGGGGCGGCTGGGGCATGGACTTGAGAGTTCAGTGCAAGCAATATGAACAGCTCTGGGGCAAGACCAAGGTGACGATCGGCAGAAGCCACCACAACGAGAACCTTACTGCAGAATAGCACAACATTCAAAGTTATGTGCATACTCAGTGCATTACGCAATGTATCTTTGAAGACTTGAAGGAATTACTCCGTCCGTCTTTATGTCAAGAATTTCACTTTCTTTCTCTTTCTCCCTGACGATTGAGAGGAAGTGCGTTCGCCAGTCGCAGAAAGGCCTTCGCTGCGCCGATGTAGCAGGCAACAGGGAGTACCGGAGCATGAACACCGACAAGGGTGACTCTAGGCGCCGATTCAAGGGGCTGACTTTGCAGCCATGTCCTGAAGCGCTATCAGCTTTTGCCGGTCTAACCTGCCAGATAACCGGCCCATGCATATTCTAGACTCTGGACCTTTAGGGAACACTGAAGTTACAACCTCTCGTCCTGTAAGTCGTTATCACGCAAAAACCGGTGCTTTGCTGCAACCTCTATGATTTGTCAAGGAGCCCCTTCTGATATCAAGGCTACCTGAAGGTAAGACCCCTACACCCTAAAACCTTGCATTTTGTCCATTAAACCCAGTTAAAGGTGGGGGTACCACCAGTGTTGAGAATTCTCCATTTTTAGATCAGTATATCATACATCCCTTTGACCTCTTTAAAGGGGTTTAGGATTTACGGATCTAGGAGTACCCCCTAAAAACTTCAAGCCTCTCCCATAGACCAGGATGCCTTCTACATTGAGCAGCGTAACGGGCATGTGTGCGCTCGGCGCACGGATAGTCGTCGGGGCTGGGGAATGAACCTTGGATGAGTGTTTAGGCTTGGGGTTAGGGGCTTAGGATTTGCGGTTCAAGGCTTAAGGCTTAGGGTGTTGGGCGTTTTTCAGCGGACGTGCAGGGGATGCACGGCTTTTCTTTAGGTATAGGGGTGCGCACCCTGTCGCGCGCTTGCGCAGCTTAGTAGTCCCACCCCAACCACCAAAACTATCTATTGAGGGTTTGCCGACGTTTGCGATTGGATGGTGGGCATGTTGAAAAGTCGTATACAGGGATGTATAGAGATAATGGAACATCAAATGGCACATTAAGTGGAAACTGTTATTATCTCTCTGCAAAGGTACCCACCAGAAAGCAGAGTAGCCTCCGTTCAACGAACATGGAATTCGTCTTTCTACGCTTTCCAGACATGTCAGCTTGGGATCGGTAGATGGTTGGGGTTTAGGGTCTACAGCGCATCTTGATTTGGATTAGACCAAGAAAAAAGAGAGAGCAAAGACCCCCAAATCACAGCAAATGTCGCCCTGCGATGTTGATTTCCAAGCATCGAGATGTAGAGTTCAGGGTATATTGAAGAATTGAAATTGCATCGCAGGTTATGAGCCCTAAACCTTGTATGCTTTGGGGTATGGAAGAGCTGGCGCAAATTAGGACCTATCAACATTTGACCTTCTTGCAAGGCCGTGTAAGATTTAGTGCTCCGAAACCGTAATCGCTAAACTCTTTGTCCAGCCAAGGAAATTGGAGATCGACTGCAAGGCAGAAGTTTATCCAACATAATTTTTTGCTTTTTCCAACACAACTTTCTCAACGAACTCAAGACCAACAGCCCCCTGCTCACTGATCCGAATGAAATCCCCAACACCACGCGCTGCAACTTTGCCATGTCCATGGCTGTCAGGATTTAGGCGTTCAGTGTCTAAGATTCCCTCGACATCAACCTCTTGGCAAAACTTTTCAAATCTGTCCCTCCGCAGTAGACCCGAAAGCAGGCCTTGAAAGGGCCTTGGGGAACAGTCCGCATTGGTGGCTGTTGGACACCATCCCTCTACAGGTGAGCTCTGGAGTCTTCAGTTCTGCAGTATTCAGGGTCTTTGGGGTTCAGGAAAGTCTAGAAGTTCGAAAGTTGAGACATTTGGAAATTTAGAAGCCTGGAAAATCCAGAAATCTTGAGACCTAAGAATACGTCCGACAGCGTTGCGAAAGCATGTCCGCCCACCAACTGCCCTCCCACCCCAACTACTGAGTCCCCATCACCAAAAATACCCTTGCCAAGGAGCTCGGTAAGCTAGCCGGATGTGGGGTTCATGAGGGAGGCTACAGTACCATATCTTCGTATATATGGCGGCTGGCTGCCATTGGGGGTCTCTGTTTCGGGGGTTCTATAATGTGAAAGATTTTCGGGGTTGACATTGGGGCCCCATGTTTTGGGAAATTGAAGTATCTACTTTAGGTAGGTCTCTGGGCTGAAGATGTATAAGGCTGTTATCGGTGCTTGGTCCAAAATGCGTTGTTGTCATTACCATGCTACCTACTGCGATTGTTGTTACGGATGGCGTTAGAATTGTCAGAATATTCACCGGTATTACTTATGCCTGCTGCCGTTGCTAGCATGATGTTGACGCCCCCCCCCCCCCTCGCCCCCTGAATTGCCCGCACCCCAAGGCTGGCTTTTGACTGCGCCCATGGATGCTTTGGTTATCATATGCTCCCGCAAATGGACGATATTATGGTTTGGGCATGGATGCTCCGGTTATCATATGCCCTCGAAAATGGACTATATCATGGTTTGGGCATTGATGGTCGATAGCATGGTTTGTGAATGGATGCTAGGGTTATCATATGCCTCAGGAAATGGACGATATCATGGTTTGTGCATGGATACTCTAGCTATCGTATGCTCTCGAAACTGGAAGATATTAACGTTGCAGTGGGGCACGGGCAAACAGAGGAGGGGGGGATCAGGGTATCATTTTGCATCTTCTGCTCCACACGGCCGCCGGGCACCACTGTCAGTACTAAATGGTCACTCTTTTTCCATATCCATATCAGGTTCAGCTGCTGTCTTATGGCTTTCAGTGCTATTCCTGGGATGAACCCATTCACTCAGGACATAGGAGGCCTAGTACTTTGGAGTGGTTGGAAGGCTCAGACATCCAATCAGCTTAGAAATGCTTGATTTTGGCGTCCACACATGCTCCACATAAGCGCGTTTACATGTCCTTGAGCTTCCTAACAGCTCCTAGATTTTTTCCAGCAGATCCCCCCAGATGCCAGATGTCTATCATCATTTGGGGGGCTTCCCTAAAAAAGTCCAGGTGAGTTCCCCTGTCATGTAGCGTTTCACATGCAGAGTGATTGAGGTGCTGGCTCCCAGAGAACAGGATGGTTTGCGACACAGAGGTCAATTGGTATCATCCCTTCCGCATTTGGGAGGATCACACCAAGCGCATCTGCGCGAGGCATGGTGGAAACGTGCGTTCATTAGCCACGGAGTGGAAAATCCAAGTAATCACCAGGTGATGCCTTACAGCTTCTTGCAGCAGAAATTTTATACACAACGCTGGTGTTTCGTAATCTGGCTACCAGGTTCATTCGTGCATTTTCTCTGTTGCGGGTTTAGGGTCACCGTGGTTGGATGGGATTGGAAGTTGAGTTGTTACTACATTCCGCTATGTCGGCGGCCCTTCAGTGTTCCATGGATGGGATAAGATGTGATGGTTTAATGTACGCCGGCGGACATGATAACTAGAAAGCTCCTACGTAACATGCCCCACGCGTCTTCGTAAGGAAATTTGCTTGCGGGACATAGACGATACCTCTGAGTAGCCTGTATGTTTTGCCGGATGGGTTTCGTAGATAATCATGGGGAACGCGCAGAGGGGTACCTTAACTAGGACTGCACACTGTTTTCTTGGCCCTCAGCTTTGTTTTATCTTTTCCTTATGAAGGTACACCGACCCCCCATTGATTAAAATTATCCAGTATCCTTAACCATGTGCTTCCAACCAGGACCAGATTCAGCTGCGTATTTCTGTTCGAGAGCAATTGAAGTGTAGCCCTAAAGTAGATAGATAGAATAAGGGTATGCGGACTTTTTATTTAGGGCTTAGGGTTTTCGGTTTAGGGATAGAATATCGCGTACATGGGGATGTTTTATGGTTTTGCGCGGAGCTGAATTCTATGGACTATTGGTGTTCCTCAAAGTCGGAACCCCAACAGTTTTTGTTGCAATCCCCATTTCTGCTTCCTTATAGGGATATATTGTGAAATCTAGATTCTAGCATAATTTTCCTTATTGCGTGCCATCCCGTGTCCTGTTTGATACATTTTGCGCGCGGTCCCTGTTGCTGTTTTCATACGTGTCGCGCGCGGTCCCTGGTGCTGTCTTGATACGTTTTCCGCGGTCTCTTGTGCGCTTTTGATACATTTTGCGCGCATTCCCTGATGCTATTTTGATACGATTCGCGCGCAGCCCCTGGTGCTGTTTTTGATGCAGTTTGCGTGCGGTCCTCGGTGCTGTGTTGATGCATTTTGCACGCAGTCCCTGGTGCTGGTTTGATGCGTTTGCGCGCAGTCCCTGGTGCTGGTTTGATGCGTTTGCGGTCCATGGTGCTGTCTTGAGATCTGTTGCGCGTGTATTTTCCAACAATGACCTAGCTTTCAAGAAACACCCACATGGCTCTCGAAAAGATGGAGGGAGACAGCGCCCTGAATCCTACACCCTAAACCTTAAACTCAACTCCAAAAGCCTAAACCCCTGACCCTAAACCCGAAACCCTAAGAGGGAAGCAGTGCTTTGAAGTGCGAGGCGTATGGATGGATATCACGGCTGGACCGGCAATCTGAAGTTTCTTGGCTTCAGGTTTCGGGGTTAGGATTTAGGATTCAGGGTTTAGGGCTTAGGATTCAGGTTTTAGGGTTTAGGGTTTATAGAGTTGAGGATGTAAGGTTTGAAATCCAAGGTTTAGGGTTCCGGGCATTTTCAAAGGTTTGACAGCCTAGGGTTGAAGGTTTAGAGCTTTGGGCTTCTGAAGTTTCTAGGATCCCTTGTTACTTTTCAGAGGGGTGCTATACATTGTAGAGCCTTTATGCGTTTTTGAGCGTAGTAGTTTGGAAGCGGAGAGCAATCTTACTTCCTCAAAAATCAGAAGTTCATTAATTACTCATATGGGTCACATGCTGAAGGCGGCCCTTTCATACACCCCGATTTATCTTCAGCGGGACTTTTTGCAATCCGCATGTTTGCCCCAACCGCATGTCAGGCAAGGGGTGGATGTAGGATTTCTTGAGCAGAGCTGTTGACAAGGTAGAGTTTTGATTTTAGCTTCTGGTGGTGGGCCTTCAGTAGTCACAAGTCCAGCAGGTAACTGTCGTTCCCCATGTCCTGGTTTCTCAGTACACGTCTTACTTCTGCAATCGCGGCCATTCACATTTCCAATGTTCACCATGGTGTCAAACTTCCTCCCTACCTTGAGCCCCGCAAATGCAGGTTGGAATGTCAGAGGAAAGAAAAGCGCTGGACAAGGGTGCAGATCAACTTTGGGACCAGCTGGCGCAACGAGAAGTGCATCAATCATGCCAAACACGCATATATTGAATGTGCCTTTGGCTTCATCGGGGGCAAAAGCCTCCCTGTCAGTATTTCGATTATGGTATAATACACGGGGTAGGGGTGGGTTTACTAGTACTGCTGGGTGGGGGGGGTGGGGGGTGCAAGGCCAGTGACTGGGTGGAACGGGATTTCAGGACTCTGGGATCTGCTAATGGATCGCCATCGCCTCATAAGCATGAGGTAGACTGCGGACTATCTGAGGTGACTATTTGGCGGGAAACCCGGAGTACCGTCTTTGGGAGCAGCATCATCGCGATTCCTTCTACATTGAACATAAAGATGCTGGGCTACCAGAGATGAGATTCCCCGCCCCTCCTCCCTACCAGGACAAGGTACTTATGCAGGCGTTCTCACGCTAAGTAACCTAGAGTTGCACAAGAAGGCCTGCAAAAGAGAAAAAGGAACAAATCAGGGGGGCTTACGAAGGTGGCTCTAGCATGCCCAACCCCTAAACGAAAACGGGATGGCTACGAGATGAAACCGGAATGATATACAGTCTTTTTTAGGGATGGGGGTTGTTTGCCGCTTTACCCTAAACCCTAAACCAAAGCTGTGGCCAAGAACAACCAGATCTGTGCTCGCCGTACTGACTCTGGTGCTGGCTGGGGCCTGTACCTTGGAAGTCACAAGCTTTATGTGTTTAGGGCTTGGAGTTTGGGGTTTGGGCTTTGGAGGTTAGGCATAGGCATAGGCTTTGGAGTTTAGGCTCTGGAGTCTAGGGTTCAAGGATTAGGGTTTGAGGTTTCGGGCTTGGGGTACTCCAGCCCTTTGAGTCCACGTGCCCAAATGTTGAGGCTTTATGTGCCAAAAACCATTTTGACCATAGCATTTGGACCATGAGCCCTTAGGCAATGTGCGATAAAGCCGAGGTGAGCAGAGATCCAACTCCTCTAGTGGGGTAAGGAGCTTGCCGTAAGCAAACGTGTGGGTTTCATAAGCTACCGTAAGCAAAATCGTTCCGCATGTTGCGCCGTAAGCCGCCGTAAGCTTTTATTTGGGGCTCCCCACGTTGCCACCGTAAGCGCCGTAAGCGT
>CAJNIZ010029069.1:28449-63517 GCA_905231905.1 Symbiodinium pilosum | reverse complement strand
AAACCTTGGGTTTCGTAAGCCACCGCAAGCAAATTCCTCACCGTCAAAGAAGCCAGAAGGATTTTCACCCCCGCTCCCAGGCGTTTTTTGAGGTTGCCCTGTAGTTTTTCCACGAATTTCTTGTGTAGAAAAAGACTGAGGCCCACAGTTTGTGACAACACCTGAGTTTAGAGCGTTTGGGGTCTGCTGATGGTTGGTTCGCAAAGAAAATTGGCAATCAATCTTGAGACAGTTTGGGAAACAGTGGCCTCACATTATTCATCAAGTAACACATAGGCCTTAGAGGTACTCATGCAGAAGACATTAGGTGGGCCCCCCTAAATGCAATAGCGGTAGAATACCAACAGGAACATAAGAGGACCCCAATATAGTTAGCATTATCCCTCATAGTCCAATTACTGGGTGAAGGGGTCCACCTAACCCTAAGCCCCTAAACACGAAAAACTAAACCCTAAACAATGTAGCATGTCGTCTGGTCACGTGCAAACCGAGGAACCTGCAGATCCATTGCAAGCAATACACGTTCAAGATTCGGGAGGCGAGAGCAAGGGCTGCCAAAATCGCGAAGAAGTCTGTGAAGGCGGTCAGGAACGCAACTTGGCGCATGTCAGGTGCGGCGAAGCAACAACATTTTCCTCTCGCTCTCTCTCTCTCTCTCTCTAGCTCTCTCTCTCTGTCTCCTCAGACATGGGGGTTTCCAAAAATGGGGGAAAGAGATTAACAAGGATAATAACGATTGCTAAATCATGGGGTATATGATATATATATATATATATTGGGGTTCCGTATTTCTGGAATCTCCCACATCTCTTGGCAAGTTTGTAAGGGCCTGGAACTGTTTGGCCTTCGAAGTGTTTACGAAGTATGGCGTTTAGGTTTAGGGTTTCGCCTACATCTCCTGTCCTCATTTATTGCGCGGTTCCCCTGCCTGACATGGACCCTCACATAGCGGCTTTGTTTAAGGAGGACTGCAGAATTTATGGGGCCTCTTTCCAGGTTCCATGTTAGTTTGGTGGGTGCTCAGGTCTTCAAAAGAATCAGGAAATTCAAGTTCCGCTGATCTGAGCCGGTGGGCTGAGCATAAACGTGCTCCAACATGGCTTCACCTGAAGCTGGAGATTCCCTAGTACCACCTTTGGTCACCCCTCACGCAGTGACCACGACAGAGGATGATATTTACCTGAAACCCTAACCCTAAGAGCCAAACACGACTAATTATCGTTATTTAACGTGCTGAAGCTGCCCGAAGCTGCATCATCACCGCAACGAAGACGGGAGGGAAGCCTGGGGCCTTGAAGCCGGAACACCCAGGGCCCAAATGCTACGCTCAGTGTATGGCTAGAGTCATGGGGAGCTACGGGGATGAGGGTGAAGGGGAATGGAATTTATGCCTCTATCCGGGCCTAATTCAACCCTTGTTTCGTTCTTATTCGAATATACCAGGGAGTGCAAGGGTGGGGAACGGGAGTGCGTAATGGAATATACACAACACAGCTCCTTACAGCCTCCCTCCCTAACATCCCCCCGCGCTCCCCATGATAGAGTAAGAGATCTTTGCGAAATTCTTCCGAGTGTATTAGGGTTTAGGGTTTAGGGTTTAGGGCTCTAGGAGCTGGCGGTCCCCTGACAGGTTCAGACGATAAGGATCTCAGGTGCTTGCGGTTTAGGGTTGTGCCCTAAGCCTTAAACAGTGAAGCCCATGGCTTTTCCCATCATTGATTAGAATCGTTTTCTAATCAATATCACCGTTGTCCTTGTCATTGTCAGTATTGTTTCTGGCATCATGCTGATGTTTTAGCACAGGAGGGGCAGACCGATCCTACACCCTCAAATATCACATGAGTCATAGTCTAAACTCCTATACAAGGGGTTAAACAGGGGATTATTTAGCGGACTATTACTTGGGTTATGAAGGGGATGCTAGAAGCTTAGGGTACAGCTCACATGGAACGGCATAATGGTAGGGTATTCGTACGCATCGTAGGGAATTAGAGACAGGAAGATGGGGGTGGGGCTGGTTACTGTAAACGTCGGATGGCAGTAATATCGTTGCCGGTGCACATTCACTGAATACCGAAGACACATTTTGAAGACACATGGGGTCTGGGACTAGGGCTCCCAAGAATGGTCTGCGAACACACATGAGTGTTGGCCGGCACACGCTGGGCAAGACCGCGAAGACACATGGCGTCTGAAGACACATTCCCGGCAAAGACGCTTTTCGAACCAAAGACACATGGCCGCCCGAAGACACTTCTTGAGAACGCTGCCCTGCTCAAGACATTTCCCGGCGTGAAACCACGTGGGTGCGCGAAGACACCTCTCGAAGACAGGTCAGGCGAAGACAGACACAAGGGCACGCGAAGACACTTCCCGAAGACAGGTCGGGCGAAGATTCGCGTCGTCGCGAAGACACACGGGTGCGTGAAGACATGTCCCGAAGACAGATCTTGCAAAGAGACGGGTTGTCGCGAAGATACACAGGTGCGCGAAGACACGTCCCAAAGACAGGTCGGGCGAAGAGAGCCGTCCTCTCGAAGACACATGAGAACGCGATAGAACGCGAAGACAAGACAGGTCGGGCGAAGACAGGCGTCGTCGCGAAGACACACAAGGGTAATTACGCCAAGACACTTCCCGAAGACAGGTTGGGTGAAGACAAGCGTCGTGCGAGGACACACTGGCATGCAAAGTCAAATCCCGGAGACACGTTATTTTGAGACTGTCAAATACTATGTTACCATGAATTTTACTACTGTTAGTAGTATTTACTGTATTCACTATACCCAGGGCAGGGAACCAAGCACGCGACGTCGGACAGCAATGATAATGATGATAGAGATGTTCATAACAATAGTGGCAACAGGAAGAATAGCAATCACTCTCGTTGTAATTATGTTTATTGAAAATAGGATTGCCGTTCTTCTTGTTATTAATTACTATCATATGATACATATAGTTGTCATTATACTCACATTCACAGATGTCGCTATCATACAAGTGTCATTTCGGCTGTTGTCTCGGTAATTGCTATTACTAGTGTAGTAGTAGTAGTCGTCGTCGTCGTAGTCGTAGTAGTAGTCGTAAGAATTTTCGTCATCGCCAATAGCCGCACGTGCGGTGACGACAACCTGCATGCTGAAAAGCTGCGCCGAACCAAGCTTGCTGACCGGAGTAGGTTTGTCTCAAATTTCTCGTGTTCTGAAGTAGAGATACCAACTATTGTTATCTTTATATGCTTATTGCCACTACTAATCTGATGCTGATTGCTGTTCTTGTCAGTATTATCATATTGTCCTCATTATTATTACCAAACCGGCCACATGTAGTTGCCGGGATGTGAATAAATTGTTCACGTGGCATCAGTGGCGTCACGAAGACGCGTGGCGTCAAAAATGTGGTGTCAGAACGCGGCGTCACGAAGACACGTGGCGTCACCGGACGTGGCGTCACGAATACAATACAAGTGGCGTCACCGGATGCAGCGTCAGAACACGGCGTCACGAATACAAGTGGCGTCACCGGATGCTGTGTCAAAACGCGTTGTCACGAAGACGCGTGGCGTCAGGGAGTCACGTGGCATTTGGCCAGCCCGGGGAACGGAGCTGCTTTGCTCATTTGCCATTGTGCCTCATGGGGCGTGGTGTCAAAATCAATGGCTCGTGCGGCGCCACGACACCACGCGGCGTCGTAGGATGTGGCATCACAACCTGGCGTCAGGCGCCAGGGACCGAAGTGGCGTCACCGGATGTGGCGTCAGTTCGGGGCATCAGGGGTCCGGATACTCCCAACACGTGTTTCCAGAATGTGTCTTCAGTCTTCGCGCAATGCACACTTGCACAGGCGACAACCCTGGCAACATCAACAATATCACCGGTACCAGGTATTCACGGTACCTGGAAGGACAGCAATAGTCTATAGCAACAAAGGTACGGGATACTGAAAACAAGGATGGTCTGTTTATTTCCCGCGAAGGCACAGGGTAATCTGCATATCCCAAAAGCCGCGCGATGCTCCAACGTATGGACATTTGTCTTTACAAGACTTTGTTGAAGCCCACAGCTTGTGGCTTTGAACAGTTATGATTCCCTTCAAACTCCCAAAATGAGGAATACAGTAGTCTCAGTATGTTATTGGGTCTTGAACCCTGATTGAACCATTTCCCTCAAGCTTCTCGGGCAGCCCCCCGCTTCTTCCTGTAAAGCTCTTTTGTTTCTACAGAGATGCAGGGATTTTAGGAAATTCCCTTCCAGCACTGGAAGCCGTGTGGCCATGAGGGCTATCCATGAATCATACGCATGCCAGGTTGGAAATGGGGGAAATGGATCCGTGTAGGAGTCAATGTGCAATCCTTTTTGTCCGAGAATCGTCCATGTAACCCAAAAATCCCATTCCCTACCAAAGGCAGGGCTGCCGGTTCAACCTCCAACAAGCCGCTTTACCAGCTTGTTTGACACATCACTTCATACGCTTGTTTGCAAATTTCAGCATTGCAAAACAATTCAACTCAAATCCAACAACGAACCAGACTTGGGCATTGCATTCTTAAAGCACCGCGTGCTGAGAAAGGGGTCCTTGTTTTGGTGGAACAGTCGCAGCCTCCGATGTGGATCCCAGAAAGCCATATGTACTATAGCAGTTACTATGATCTCAATTACGTAAAGGGGGTTATACCAAGGATAATACATGGGACTACTAGAGGCGTTATCAAGGGGTTGCTGGGAGCTTAGACTATAGCTCGTATGAGGGAACTACCTCAACATATTGTGCGAGCCTCTCCGTTTAAGCGCAAAGACCAGTCACCATTCTAGATATACAGTCAGGCAAGCGATATTTGCACCAGAGGCGTGTGAAATTGACAACTATGGCCAACTACTTCAACCGTAGCTTTTTGTATTGACAACACCAACCACTTCGGCTTAACATTCCAGATACGTGCTCAAGGGGCTGCTGGCATGGTCATGTTCAACCCTACACCCTCAACTCTACACCATACACACTTAAGCATACACCCTAAACCCTAAACTCTTGCATCAAGCCTTAGTACTTGCAACTAGTCCGCACTAGGGACTGTGATGAACCAGAGTGACGCCTCAGAAAATGTAAATCACCAGCCAAACCCTCTCAAACTCTAAACCCTACACTCTCGGCCCCCGCACCTACACAGATCAGAAGCGCTTAATGAGTTGGAGGTTTTTCTTGCTGGCAGCTCAGTTCGCGTTGATGCTTGACATGTCCTTTCTGGATCCTCCACGTACCAGTTTGGGCATACAGTTGGCACATCCTATTTGGAAGCTCCGTGCACGAGATACCCGAATAAAACAAGTATGACTGTGGTACTTTGTTGAGGCATGTATCGAGTTGCTAAGAATGATACAGCTGGCATGGGCGGCCCATCAGCTCGTGTACCTGCTGTTCCATTCGATTCGTGTTCGGAAGCGTCCAGCAGGTCAGAAAATACCTCAATACATTTCTTTTCCCCATGAGGAAGCCACGCGCTTCACTGCTCAGTTATGCTTCTAGCTGAGATTGCTTTGTTCGACTTGCCGCAACCTCTGTCTTCTTCACGCTGGAGCGGTGATAGCTGCTTTGCTCGGTTGCTGTCAAGGAGCATAAATTCATTTACCATAACATGGGTACAATGGTAAATGCTAAGTGTGCCCTATTACAGTAGCCTGATCTATGTTCCCGAACAGCAACCCGGTTTGTCTTCCTCATGCGTTGGGAGTGGGGGATGACCTTACAAGCCCCAGTACCCGCTCCCTCCTTCCCTACCCATCATGAAGCAAGTGATCAAACGGCCAGTTATAAGATATCTGGGCGCAGAAGTCAAGTCAGCCGGCCCAACCTCCACCTACAATAAACTTTGGGATTTAGGGTTTAGGGCCTGTGGTGTTTAGGTTTTCATGGCGTAGGGCTTGAGGTTAACACGGGTCCGTCTTTAGGACTTCCCACCATAACGTACCACTTCACCCAAGGACCAAACCTAGTAAAGTAGCGGCCACGGTTGCAATACCCAATCGAGGCAAACGACAATAGGATTAGCAAGAGTCGTTTTTTTTTTTTGTTTTTATAGTCTTTGCGAGAGTAGTTAGGTACCACCAGAGGTTTTGGTAAGGGCAAGCTACGGCCAAGTACTTCAAGTCCTATTGCTATCAGGGTGACCTTCAACCTTAAACCCCAAAGCCCTAACCCGTAAACCGTGTAGTATTGACAACGCAGAACCCCCTTGAGCCAGCCATTATAGATTTGCGCTGGCATAACTTGCAGCTGGTTGGCAAGGAATGAAGGATTGGATCCTCATAGCAGTATACAACCCCTATCTATTTCATTCAGAACACCCCCCCCCAAAGAAAAAAACAGAACCCTAAACCCTAAACACTATGAATGGGTTTCCATCCTCGTGTCCTTTCCTTCATTCCTGCTAATCAGTGGTCAGATGCGGCCCATGCCACGGTTCCTCGTTATCTGCCACTAGCTCATTAGGGTTATATTGGGGTTATTTTGGGATAATGGAAAAGAAAGTGGAAACTGCTATTTAGGGTTTAGGTCCGCAGTTCCTGTTGCCTTCTTAGACATTCCACCCTCCCAGTTGTGAATTACGTTTGTCCTGTGGTCAGACCGCCAATAATTCCTGGTCACAGACCCTTCGACTTGTTCTTGGCGTGCTTCGCCCGGCTACAAAGTAGCTGGATTGTTGTAGCACAAGTCACCGGAATGAAACATGCGCAACTCTTGGACTTCATTGTGGCTCAGTGGGGTTTAGGGATAACGGAAGATCAAACCGAACAGAAGGTGGAACACAAAAAAGGAAATTACGATGTAGGGTGTAGGGTGTAGGGTAGTTGCTATAGTACGCTACAGCAGGCATGGGTGACACATCAGCTTACGCAGTTTCTGTTCCAATTCAACTTCCTTCACCGATGAGGGAGCCATGCATGTCCTAAACCCTGAACCCTGTTTTAGCCGAGATCAAAAAGGCACATCCCCCGCCTGCTTTCTTCGAGTCGCGAGTTGCCACAACACGAGCTGCAGCCTAAATTCCTTCAAGGAAGGGTTATAATCCCCTCCCCTAATATTAACCCCCCCCCAGCCCCGCTAAGATTAGATACTCTCTATTGTGGGAGATTAAAATGTATTGGGAGTATGTAATATTAGGGGGGGTAGGGGAGTATTAGGGGGAGTGGATTAGAGAGGATTATATGAGCCGCTGTCTAAACTCCTAGTATCCCCCTTAACAAGGCCTATTATGGGAATCCTGTATAGTCCCTTTCCTAAGGCCCTGTAAGGAGTTTAGGCCATAGCTCCTATTGGGGACCACTAGAGGGGTTATTCAGGGGGGATACTAGAAGGTTAGACTATAGCTCGCATGTCTTTGCCTTGGGTCAAGATCCAAAAGCATCTGCTTTCTGAATTTATCGGGTGCAGGATGCTCATTACGAGGCTGACTTGAAAGTTTTTTTCGCCGAGCCTTGAATAGAGCTACGAGGCTGAAGAAGGTCAAGCTACTGCCAAGGCTCCAGAGGTACAAAACAAGTAGAAGAACCAGACTTCCGGAGATCTCCGAAATTTAGCCATGGAAGTTGCAATGCATGTGTGTGTGTGTTGGCACCTATCCAGTTTGAGAATCGCCTGAAAGGCAAATACCAGAAGTCCTTAACATGCAAGGTATCCAGCTCAAACAAAAGCGTCGGGGAGGAGTTCATCTACGCAAATGGTGGTTTCCATAAACAGGAGGACCCAAAAATCCCTATATTGGGATCAAGACAAGTAAGCCCCACTACAGAGTCCCAGTCTTCATTTCATTTCCTCTTCCATGTGAGTCTCTATCCCTGTTTTTGAAAAACCTCCAAATCATGACGTATCATTCCGTGAACTTTAAGCCGCAAATGAGCCATGGTCTAAACTCCTACTATAGTAGTATCCCCCTGATAACCCCTATAATACTCCCTAAATAATCCCCTATATAAACCCCCTTCAAGGAGTGTAGGCTACAGCTGAAATGATGACAGCGCGGCAAGCGCTCATAAATGAGAGCGTTGACTTCTAGGATCACAACCTATACAGATATGGGGGTTTCATGGGTGATGAGGGCATTATCCCGATGATGAAGAATCAAATAGACAAGGATATGTAAATTCGAATGGAAACAAGGGGTTCCATAGGTTTATAGGGTGAGGATTTCCAGAAATTAGGAGTTCGTAGTTTGGGGTGCCCCAAATAGAAGTAAGGATTATAGTATTGTGGGATCTGCATTGGGGTGCTTTTATTTAGGGAAACTACCTGATGCATTTCGCTGATTATGGCTCGAAAAGTTCATTACATAACTACCTGTCTCGGTGCCGTTGGGCACGTTGAAGCAATGAAGCGTCCTGCTGCACCCACATGGAGGCGGCTTTGTCTCCAAAGAGAACGCCCGCAGAAAGACCAGCAAGCTTTGATCCTAAGCGCCGCCAAGAAGAAAGCCCTGACACACAGGGCTTAGGGTTTAGGGCTGCCGCACAAAATCGGATACACCGCAACTGCCTATCCCAGGCACAGAAGGATTGCAAGCATAGCAGAAATACTCGAGTGCATGTGAGTCCTTCCCAACAAAACGACAGGCACTACTCCCTGTTGCTGCTGCTGACGCTCATCAATGAAGCAATGACCTTCAAGGTCGCATGGGGCTCAAGACCCTAAACCCCACGGCCCTTAAAGATCTCCAAACCTTCCAACCCCAGAACCCCAAAGCCTTAAACCCTAAAGCCCCAAACTCTGCAAGACGGAAAAGAGGTGCCATGTACAAAAAAAACAAATCTCCAAAGCCGTATACCCTAATTTCTAAACCTTTAAATCCTAAACCCTAAATCCCTAGATCCTAAACTGTTTGTGAAGGTCACATCAGGCCCAAGTTTTATCCAGTCCAATGAATCTTCTGGAGCCGAAGAGAAGGCCGGGCAAATCTGTTCTGGAGTTGATAGCTTGGGTATTGCACCCACTCTGTAACAATAGTTGTGAATAATACTGATAATAGTAGAATTGTATATAGCCCTGAATATGAACCCTGATATAGACTGCTGCAAGGTGGGGGCAGTAGCCAGCTGAGAGCATTCATGGTGGGATATGGTGGGCTAAGGTGCTCAGGGTCTTAGAGTCTGTAGGATCTGAGGTGGGCGGATGTAGAGTTTGAGGGCCCGTAGCTCCATATGGTGATTTTAAGCTCATACAGTTCTGAACGTGTCGGGCCTGGAATCTGCATGAAAGGTGTCTTTTTCAGATCTGTGGGTCCCCAAAAGAAGGATTGTAGCAAATTGGAGTCTATATTGGGGTCATCCCATTTATGGCAGCTACCACATGTACGATCTCAACAGTGCCAACAGTCCCACCCGCAGCATAAAGACCTGCATTTGAAGCTTTCCCCTCCCCTGTAGTATGGCTGGTTTGCTGTCTCCCAGAGATGCCCGCTTGTTTTGGTGAAGTCCTTCTGATCTTTGGGTGTGGGTGGATGCCTTCCTCCAACATAGCTGCTAGCATTCTTCGTTGCTGAGGTCATTGAAATTTGCCGCCTCCCCCTGTGGTATGGGTTGCATTGCCCGACCACCCACACAACTGTCGGGCCTACCCCTGCGGTGTGGGTGTTTTTTTTTTCCAATTTTCCTCCCTCCCCTTCTGGTTGGTAATTTATGGGCATGGCGCAAGTAATGTTTGAGTAGGATGGTGCAAGGCTTGTCAGTCTGGAATTGCTGTCTGAAGCCCGGAGCAAGTCAGAATTTTTGTTTTCGCACAGTTCGCTCAGATCTTCCCCCTCCACCTTGTGGTGTGTCCGTAGTTTCATCTGTACCCTGTGCCGAGAATGCTGTGGGACCTCGTGATTCGGAGTATGTGTTTCACCAGCTTCAGAAATGTTACAAGAGGACATGACCAATTGTTGAAGGCCAAAAGTGTAAAAATGCAATGACACGAACGACTTCAAAGGGAAGTAGACTCCATCAGATAACGACCCCAATCAGCATGTCCATGATCTGCAGAGATTTCCCCTGGCATCTTCGGAATACACGCTTCGTTGCTTTTCCTGAGACAGTCCTGCGTGAGGCTTCCGAGATTATTACCGCCGTCGATCATTGTTTGGCGCAGCGAATCTGGGCTGCTGCTGAGGAATTTACATTAAGTTCGATTCTTCATTTTTGTAACCACCCAAAAAATCCTGTAAGCCCTTAACCCCAAGCCTTAAACTCCAAACCCCAAAACCCCAAACGTACCAGACCCTGAACCCTAAACCCGTAAAGCCTCAACCCTAAACCCTAAATCCTAAACCCGAAACCCTGAAACCGAGCACAGGAATGGTGGACGCCGAGACAGATGACTGGAAGCTGGAGCGACTCAACAAGGTCTCGACTGTTGGGTATGGGGGCGCTCAGGGTTCAGGCTTCAGAGCTTCAGGTTTAGGGTTTAGGGTTCAGGGTTTGGGGTTGTGTAGCTTTTGGATCTGAGTGTTCGGCTTTGTGTTTGGAACTTTGGGCTTGGGGCCTTAGCTTCAGGGTTCAGTGTGATCATCCTTGTTTGGGGCCGCCAGGTAGGGACCCTCAAATTTGGAAGCCCTCACGTTTCTCGACAGGCCAAACCAGCTGAGTAAATATTGCAAAGTCGACCCTGTGTTCAGTGTCAGGACTTTGCTAAATTAACCAGAATTGAGGCCTAGGGGTGTTGAGGACAAGATATTGGGGAAAATGTTGCTGCCTCATCCATGTGTAAGCCTCACCACAATCAACCCTAAACCCCTCGAACCTAAAACCCTAAACCCTAAACCCTAAAAGCCTTAACCCCTAAACCCTAAAAGCCTAATAAACCCCGAAACCCTGAACCCTAAAACCCTAAACCCTTCTTCCTGTCCCGGGTTCCTCTTTGGGCCCTTAGAGGTGCGCACTGCAGAAGTCGTGATGCGGCTGGTCCGGGCCAAGGTTGGCGTGAGCAGTCTTGGATTCAGGGTTTGGAGGTTTAGGGTGTTAGGGTTTTAGGATGTTAGGGTTTGAAGGTTTTAGATTTAGAGTTTATAGTTTTTTGGTTTAGGGTGTAGGGTTTACGGGTTTAGGGGTCAGGGTTTACGGTTTATCAGTCCAGGCTTGATGGGTCTAGGGTTTGCGGGCTTGGGGCTGTAGGTCATCCGCTGCTGTCGATTTCCCTACGGTACAGGAACTGCCAATGGGAATGGGCTTTTGTGAGGGGTAGATTGCAGGGATGTTAACGGAAATCATGCATTTTGGGTGTTGTATTACGGGCCAAGAGATCAAAGGGTGGCCTTGAGGATCCTATAGCGTAAGTCATGGGCTTGAAGAGAATAGAGTTGATCAGTAACATCCTGTTGACGTTCTGTACCTTGAGCTTGGAAGCTGTTTGCTATGGCATGCCCATAGGCACATAGGGCTTATGCTCATCAACCGTATCCTCTGTTTAGCACAACAGGCTGCAGAGCGTCGGCAGTCTGGTTGTTTTGTACCGTTCCCCTGCCTAGCCGCGATGCATTCAGAGGATACAATCCTGCTCGGAGAGGGAACAACCTGGGAATTCTTCTCGAACTCGTGCACTTTTCGATGAGCATTTCCAAGAATGAGGATCCCCCAAGATACCGCCCAATGTATGTATATATATATATACATACATAGATGTACATATTTACCCTCATTATCAGGACCCTCAAGAGGAACCCCTGATTTTGAAGGACACTCCTTGATTGCAAGTTACAGGACACACATCCTGAGCTTTGAAAACGCGCGCATCTCCACACACATTTGGACAAAGCTCTTTAGGGTTTTAGGGTCCTATGACTGTGATCCCATTTTTATCTGGAACCGTAAATCGCCTAAACCTTCAAAGAATGTGTCTGAACTGCGCAGATAAGCCTCAAAGAGTTCGGCACCCAATGGAATGACGACGAAGCCGTCGTGGAGGCTGTGAAGATGGCGGGGCGGCAAGCTGCCGAGGAACAACCACACGCTTTGGGGTTCTAGGGTTCATGGTTTTGGGGGTCAGGGTGGGTGTAGGAGTTTCGGGTTTTGGGGTTTAGGGGTTTGAGTTTTAGACAGCTGTCTATATATACCCCTAAGCCCTAAACCCTTAAACCCGATCAAACTTGTGAGGAGATTGCGCACCGCGAGTTTGAGGCGTCCATCCGCGAGACCTTGTCGGGCTCCCATTTGAACAAGGACAGGGCTCCTGGAACCTTCCGGCATCTCCAACAAGATTTGGGCACTCCAACGGGTTTAGGGGTTTAAGGTGTAGGGCCTTGGGGTTTAGGGGCTTGGGCTGCGATGAAAACTCTTGATCCCGCATGCGTTCCGTCATCTTATGCTTTGCAAGACGTTCAAGTTGCTGCTGCCATGTTTGGGCTTATGGTTTAGGGTATTGCTGCTGTCTTGTTGCGCTTTTTCGGCAGGACTGTGAGATGATGTGCGTATTACCGCTTGTTGCTTCCATGTTCAAAGAGTACAGCTATGGAGGATTACACTTGATTCGATCCTCCCCTCGTGGTCTCTGACTCGAGCCAGGAAGCAGTGGAGGAGTTCGCGAAAAAGATGAAGGCGATGGCCGAGATGTTTCTCGGCTTGTTCTGCACGGATTTCAAGTAGCAAGCTTTCTGGAGCTTCGTTGAACCTATGCGAGGTGTGGTAAGGGCCCAGAAGCGGCAGAGCTTGTGAAGGAGGAGCTTGCGATCTTGAAAAGCGACAGCGAGGTATCCACGATGGAATCTTGGGCTTTTTCTCCATGCCATTCTGCCTTCGACACCACAGACCCAGCCGTAATCTCAATACCTTGAATTTGCGTAGCATTTCAGACGGACCCCATGCAAACAAGATTTCGTTACACTCCAGAGCAATCAGATGGCACCTCTCTTGTTCAGTTGCTGCAGGCGCTTGGCAATGGCTTTTTGCTCTTTCACAGTACTTTCAGGTCTAGCCAGGAGTAAAGCCCCGCACCCACCTAACAAGTATACATATATTCTCGGTACTGGATTAGGAGTATTGATTATTAGCAAGGTCAGGGGTGAATTATTCAGGGAGGTGTCTCGCAGAAACAGAAGGAAGTTTCAGCTTTCTGAAGGATTTATGTCGTTTTGAATGCATCTGTGTGCGCACCCCAGCTGTGACAGAATCACTATCTGCCTAGACATTCGGTGGGCATGCAAAGACTGATTGCTGAATGTCCGAGCCATGCCGTGAGAAGCTCTAGAGTTCAGAGGCTGCTTTCAGGATGCTACAGGGGCAAGACCGGTGAAAGCATACCTAAGCTTGGGTCCAAGTTATTTGTATCACATTAGCATCAGGAGTCGGACTGTCATGTCTACTATTATTACCATCATTCACACCTAAGCTTGGAGTCATGGGACCAAAGAGTCACAGCACGATCCAAGGTCCATCGTCGTGTACGAGGGTTTACGGTGTGAAAGTCGCCAAGCGCGTCACTATTCCACTTTGAGAAAAAAACTAAGGAGGGCTCCCCTAGGTGAACCGAGCAACGTTGGAGGAATCTAAGGGTTGAGTTGCAGAGGATAGACCCTACATTGGCCGCTGCTTGGTGCAGAATACCCACGACGTAGGCTCAGCACAACGGACATCAATCCGTGAGATTTGAAATGACAAGCCCCGCGTGAGGATCAAGTCAGGTAAGGTCCTAGAGCCCCGTTTCTTGTCTCAAGTATAGATGGAGCGGGGGGCTTTACGCATGCAAGTCTCTCCTCCCGCAATACTGAATTTTGCTTAGCTGGTACGGCGCTACTATTTTGAGGGGGCGGCTGCGTTTCGTACCAGAAGCTCGCCAGCACCAAGCCCTAAACCCAAAGCCCAAAGCCCTATAGCCCTAGGAATCCACAATGGCGCACGAAATGGCGAGCTACGTCGACGAGCTCTGCCAGCTTCAGGTCCCTCCAGGATTCCATGCGAGGAGTGAGTAGTCTTGACTTACACCTTTTGTGATTATTTGAATTATTTGCACGATTATTCTGACGTCTCCTCATCTTCCTCACCTACCTGTTCTCAGGGTCCTAACTATGGGGCCTTAGTGGGGATGTAGGGGGTATCATGCTAGGGCTCACAGTTTCAACCTGAGAAGATTTGATGGTTAGGGTTTGGGACATTTCACGTAATGGGGCAAGGCAGGAGACATGAAGTCGTGGAGATACATTGCTTTAGTCCATCTACCCTAAGCTTACACCCTAAACGCAAATCCTTGAATTTTGTTTGCTGCCTCACCTTGCTCGTACAAAGCCTTTGCCAGCTGTTTGGTTCCATCCCTACACTCTCAACCCTTTCAGGGTTTAGGGTTTAGCGTTTAGGGTTTATTGTCTCCTTGCTAGGAGGTTTGCGGAAATGCTAACGTGGACCGCCCATGACAAACTCTCATGACACACTTGGAAACCTGAAAAAGTGCCTTTGTAGAATCCTTAGTAGAGATCCCCAGAAACCCTTGTAGTCCGCACGTATGCCCAGAGGGCACCCCATGCTGAGAAGCCTGCTAAACCCTAAACCCCAAACCATAAACCCTAAACCTTCAACCCTAAACCCAACCGGGCCATGGGGCTTGGGCTTGTTTTGCAATGCACGGGGGGGGTTCCCACGTTGATATTCCATCGGAGTTGAGGGGTTGAAATGGTCTCCTATTCTTTCACCTTCAGAGTTTTGGATTTGTGGCCTGAGTTTTGTGACTTAGGGTTCAGGATGTGGAGAGTTGCAACGCAGGTTTTTCTGCAGGGAAGGCTCATTGCTTAGAGCCGGGAGGTCATGGATGTGGACTTCTTTGTCGGAAAGCTCCTGGGCTTGTGGGGATAGTTCGAAAATTCATATTACTGGGACGCCCAGGGACACATGTGCATTATAAAGAGACTATAATGAGGTCCCCCTTAAGTGATCTAATTAGGAGCCACTTGGAGAAACCTTTGTGGCAACTGTAGGGTTTAGGGCTTAGGGTTTCGGGTAGATGTCATTTTTGGGCGAGGCCAAGACATGCTCCGGCTACATGCCGTACAAAGACACGGTACCAAGTTTCCCGATGTGCAGCTCCTGCTCCCCTCACATATCAAGGGTTTCAGGCTTGTAGCCCTAGCGTTCTACCCCTAGGTTTTGGGATCCTTTCAAGGGACATATTATGGCCATAATGGGGAAACCATTTACGGGCACCTTAGGGGTACAACCCTGGAACCCTTGAATATATGTAGCATAACCCGTATGAGGATTCTCAGAAAATTCGAATGTTTGTCATTCCCCAGGAAAGGCTTATTCCCAGCCTGGCCAAACTTCACCCGGGGGGCGGGGGGAGTGCTGCAATTCGAGATTTAACTTGGATTGGACTTGGTGGAGTTTGGAGTGTTCGGTCTAAATCTTCAACAAAGGTGGACAGTGTCGTTGCAAAGCCGTCCAGACAAGCATGGTACTAGGTCGCTCACTTGTAGAACATTTCAACCCATGTTGATGAGTAGTAGTCGAAGAGGCAAAAGGTAGCCATGCTTCCATAGGATTTGCTTGGAAAGTGAGCGACTTTCTCATCATAAGCCCCCACCCCATGTCGAACTACTGAGCAAAGTTCCGGGTGAGCATATTTGGATAGATTTCAGGCATCAGTATAATCCCCAAACCATCACACAACTTCCCAAAAACAGGATACCCCTTTTATGATGCTCGAGAACTGCAAAGGAAGGCGGTTGCGAGAGAGGCTTTGGTCCTTGGGCATTCTAGCAAGGTGCAGGATTTAGGATTCCAGAATTCTCCGATAGCCCTTCTGTCAACGCATATTCCTGCCGAAACCTAAACCCCTACATCCCCCCAGGAAAAAAGGTCATAAAATCTCCTCCAAGGTTTGGACACGTCACTGATTGCAACGAGTTGATCGGCGTGTCCCTGGTGTCCAAAATGCTACTTGGCCGCCCTCATGTGAAAGTCGGTATAACTACCAGCAGTTTGTTTAGGGTTTAGGGTTTTTCCTCGGGTGCATTGGAATAGTGGCAGGCTTGGCGACCTAGTTCCCAAGACATGAAGAATCAAATGGCAACTGAAGTTGGAAATGAAGTAGAAATAAGGCTTACCTGGGGTGTGTTTTCTAAGGGTTATGTAATGTAGAAGCCTGAATAACCAAGTATAGTACAGTGGACCGAGAAAGCCTATTAGAATTATGCAAGTAAATTGGCACCTACGCTACCAACGGTAAGAGGAATTGTGGGGATTTTGGAAGCCTGAGGAGGAGGTTAAGTCCAACTTAGGATTTGAGAAACGCCCATCTGCGCCCATCTGGAGACTGAGCTATGCCTAAACTCTAAGCCCTAAACCCTAAACCGCGTGCGTAATGACGGGGCATTTATGTTCCAAAAATGACAGGATATTGGTATTTCCCATCCCCAAAAGTAGGATCTTATCCCTATCCTAAGACTCGACCGGTCATGAAATTTGGGGCATTGGGGTTACCAAAATCATCACGCAGCCTGCATAGGCAGCACGGCGACTCAACGGTGGGACCTGTTGACTCCGTAGCGATCCTGTTTGCAGGACAGCAAGATGAATTCAGTCCCGAAGTCTACGACTCATATTTTAACTTGGAAGGGGTGGAGCTGTCAAGTTGCCCAAACTTTTTTGATTTGCCAAGGCACAAGGAAACCCAAAAGCTGGACTACTTCGCAAAGACCAGTCTGGTCTTGCATGACGAGGACGCTTTGGTTTGGTTCTTAGTTGAGGGTTTAGGTTTCACGGTTTAGGCCCCTTTATGGATCCAAAAAAAGAAGCTTCCCCCTGATCCCCTAGTTTCCCCCTTGTCGTAATTGGGGTCATGTTGGGGGAGCTCCTTTCTTAGGATCTCTAGTGGGTCTGGGTCACGGCTCGGGTATGGCTTTCGGAGAAAGTTTGAGACGAGTAAGATGAGAGTTCTGATACTCCAACGTAGAATCAATGTCCTTAAGACCCAAGCCCTAAACTAGATACCAGTGCCCTCGTGCGGACGTGAAAAAATGGATATGAGCACTTCCAACAGATCCCCATTTTTTGCAAAGCCCCATTAGGCCTCCGGGTCCTGGAGGTCAGAAAATCCCAGAAAGGGCAAGGGCTCGCTAGTGCTTCAGGGGGAGTGGAAGGCTGAAAACCGATTCGAATAGGAGGTTTAGGGATTGGGGGAGCCTCTATAGATAAATGGACATTTGGAGATCCACCTTTCCACTCCCACTTTTTACTTTGCAGGAGAATGGCGTGGGGCACCACTTCGTCAAGCTTCTGAAGGGCGAGACCAGCGACTCCACCAATGTCGCCACCTTCAAAGCCCTTCTGCATAATGCCACGCAGAAGAGTGCCGAGCAACTAAGCTACAACAGCGAATAACAATAAGAGCAATAACAAGATTGGAAATAATATAGAAATACTAATATCGGCAATACAGTAGTCATTTGGATTCAGGCAAGACGCCTTCGGGACGCATTGTAACCTAGAAGTCACGACTGGGGCACCCTGAGCAATTTCCATTCTTGGCAGTTTCCATGAATAGGGAGCCCCCGATATAGACCCCAATATATTCTAAGCCTAAGTATGGGGACTCCCAATGGTTTTGTGAAACCCCCACATTGCGCAGTGGGTAGACAATGATGAGTTTCATGTATCTTTTCCTGATGTGGTTTTCCCAATCTGGGAGGGCTAAGGCCCCAAACCTTAACCCTCAAACCCTCATTCACCTTGCCCTCAACCTTCAACCCTAAAACCGCTAGACCCTAACCCTTGAACCTAAACTCCTGTTCACCTTACCCTAGACATTTCCAAGTGCCTTTGGTGACCCCGAGCTTCCAAACGTGATACGCCCCTGGCCCCCCGAATGAGAGCCCTAGTGCACAGTAGTTCTATGATGTTTATCGGGTCCGAATTTGGGGGTTAGGATTCCCAGAATCCTGTTATTGTCGAACAGGGTCCTCAGAATCTTAAGGGACTCCTAGTGAGGCACCTGCCAACAATGAGTCGCTTGCGGCTGATCGATCTCAAGCACTACGATCCTTGTCCTCTGCATAGCTTCAGGCGTAGGAAGAAGCGTCAGATGACTCGGAATGAAGGTTAGGGGTGTATATCGAGATGTGACCGCCACAAATGGAGAATCAAATGCAAAATGAAACGGAACCTGGGATGATATAGGGGCTGGATGGAGGCTTCGGCTCAATTTCCAGGTGGGGTTAGGGTTGCAGGGACTTAAGGTATTTTCGAAGGTTAGAAGTATGGTAGGCTTTTGAGGGAGATTCTAGGGACTCTTAAGGGTACAAATTTATCAGGGGCGCATGTTTTTTACCGTTGGTGCAGGGCCGCACAGTGTTTGATGTCTCTTTTGATGATCTTGGTGTCTTTTGAATCGGCTTGTTGGTATACTGTCACTTTCAAAGCTGTATGCTAGCAATGCGCCATGATCTTTCCATGCCAGCACCCAGTCCATGCAAGCCCCTTGAACAGGACACCGGTATTTGTGATGCTCTTCCTGGGTCAATATTCCTCAGAAGGCAAACCCCCTAAACCCTAAATACACCCTAGACCTTAGACCTTAAACCCGCCCACCACCCTCTTCATTCTGTGGGTAGGTTGGCCCCGTCGAGCGCCTGCGAGACCATGGCAGGCTCCGCACTAGGCTGCAGAGCCTGCCGACGGTATGTTACGCTTTTACATCTTACAGCCTCTCGGAAGCTCGTCCCTAACCTTCGACCAGGGCCTGCCAAGGCCCAGCTCCTTGCAGGGCCTAGAGCCGGGCCTCCCAATGCAGGGCGGTTTATGTTTTTTTCTGGGTGTCAGGCGCAGCGGCTGCCTCTTTCAGAATATCAGGGCCTCTCCAGCCTCCTGAGGCCTCCCAGGCTTCCTCTTTCCGCAAGGGCCTCAGCTTTCAAGAGCGGGATGCCCTTGCGAGGTGGAGCTCTGCCCGGAGCGATATAACACTATGAGAGAGGGCCCTTCGACCCAGACCGGAGGCTCCAGGAATCGTTGATTTTGATGAAATTTGACATCGAATCCCCTTCAAACTCCTCTTCCAGACCTGTTCGGCTGCAAATCGGTCGCGCCCTAAATTTTCTCCAGTCGCCTTGAAGTAATCGGTGGCAGCGCTGGTGCGTGGAGCGTCCTGCGAATTCTGCTTGGAATCGACGACCGTCTCGCTGTCTTGGGCGCGTGGCAGCGCTGGCCCGTGGAGAGTCCTGAGAATCCTGTTTGGAATCGACGACATCAGCAACATTTTATTGACACCAAGCAGCCCTGAATCAGCAACATTTTGTTAGCAGCAAGCGGTCCTGAATCAGCAACAGTTTGTTAGCAGCAAGTGGCCGCGAATCAGCAAACAGCACGCGGCCGTAAATCATCAACATTCTGTGGACAGCAAAGCGGCTCTCAATCAGCAACATTTTGTTAGCAGCAAGCGGCCCTGAATCAGCAACATTTTGTTAACAGCAAGCCGCCCTGAATCAGCAAGACTTTGTTAACACCAAGCAGCCCTGAATCAGCAACATTTTGTTAGCAGCAACGGCCCTGAATCAGCAAGACTTTGTTAACACCAAGCAGCCCTGAATCAGCAACACCTTGTTAACAGCAAGCGGCCCGGAATCAGCAACATTTTGTTGACAGCAAGCGGCCCCAATTCACCCATATTTTGTTGACAGCAAGCGGCCCCGATTCAGCTATATTTTGTTTGCAGCAAGCGGTCCTAAATCAGCAACATTTTGTTTGACAGCAAGCAGTCCTGAATCAGCAATATTCTGTTAAAACCATGCGGCCCCGATTCAGCAACACTTTGTTTGCAGCAGGCGGCCCTGAATCAGCAACAGTGTTTGAGCAATATTTTGTTGACAGCAAGCGGCCCTGAATCATCCACAAAGCGACTTGCGAAATTTTAGGGCGCGACCGATTTGCATCAGGATAGGTCTGGACGAGGAGTTTAAAGGCAAATCCAGGTTAAATTTCTTAAAATCAACGGTTTTGAGAGCCTCCGGAAGAGTGCTTTATAGGCGACTTGAGAACATTTAGGGGGCGACCGATTTGCGGCAGCATAGGTCTGGAAGAGGATGTTAAAGTCGATATCGAGTTTAAAATTTCATCAAAATCAGCCATTTCGGGAGCCCCCGGAAGATTATGTTTAAGGCGACTTGAGAAAAATTCTGGGCGCGACCAATTTGCAGCAGGATAAGTCTGGAAGACGAGGTTAGAGGCTAGAGGCGCCTCCAAGTTAAATTTCATCAGAATCAACGATTTTTGGAGTTTCCGGAAGATTACCTTCAAGGCGATTTCAGAAGACAGGGCGCGATCGAAGTGTTCGCCGCGCCGGAACAAGCAGAGGGCCGGCGGGCGACGGACATTAAACAACTAGAACCCCGCAAAGAACTGATGTGGGGAATAATTGAATTAGGCAAATTCTTGTGGGCAGCTCATGTGACCCGGAGCGGAATAAAATTACGAGAGGCCCTTCGGCCCAGACCATGACCTGGCGCAAAACCTAAATCTTCTCCCAGGCATCCCCTTTCCTCCTCAAGGCTTCGGAGCGAGCCTTCAAAAAGCAGGACGCTCTTGCAAGTCGGAGGCCCGGAGTGATATAACAATATGAGAGGACCCTTCGACCCAGACCGTCCCTGGCGCAAAACCTAAATTTTTCTGACCTGGAGCGGGATGGAACCGCGAGAGAGCCTTCAGCCCAGACCGTCCTTCGTTGCTCTGAAGCACTTAGGTAGGACAATTCAGCTAGGACGCAACTACGAGTTCTAGCGGGCAGCTCACCTGACCAGGAGCGGGATAGAGCTGTGAGAGGGCCCTTCGGCCCAGACCGTTCCACAGCGCAAAACTTAGATTTTCCTGTAAAACATTTGGGTAGAACAATTGAACTAAAACGCACTTGCAAGTTATGGCCGGCAGCGCACCTGACCCGGAGCGGATAGAGCTCTGAGAGGGTTCTGCAACTCCTTATCGCAAAGCCCAAAGTTTCCTCAGTCATCGTGATCCTTGATTGTTTCCTGAGCCCCCCGTCCCGATGCACAGTGAGGGATTTGCAAATAAAAGAAATTGGTTTGTCTGGTTTGGGGTTGACTGGTTTTTTTTTGGGTTCGTTGTGAGTAGTGTTTGGCTGGCATTGGGGTGGGCAAGTCTGCATACTAATGCGTCCAACTGACCGATTCTACACCCTACAAACCCTAAACCCGAGACCCTAAACCCTATAAGCCCTAAACCCCAACCTTAGGAGCATGTGCACGGCTTCACGGTGCAGAAGTATTGCAACGGGACTTTGACAGAAGCGGCAGACTGGGTCAAGGAGATCTGAGAGTTTGTGTAAGGCATGGGCCCGGGATCTAGGAATTAAGGGCTTAGGGTTTAGGGTTTGATATTTGGGGTTCAGTGTTTAGGGAACCATCCAAATTCAGAGATTTCTAGGACTTTGTTTCAGAATATTGCCTTATCAAGTGCAACAGCCCGATCACAGACTTTAAGGCTCAGTGCATGAACTATTTGTATATCTGGATCCGTAAGGATTCAGGCGTTTATCTCTAAACCTTGACAAGTTCCTCTTTGTTTTTGGCCGGCATGCGCTCTCTGCGATACCTGCTTACCACCATCCAGACGGCTACCCTGCTCCGTTAAGGGTTTAGGTTGTTTGTTTGCACCATGCAAAGCCAAAGACAGGTAGCCTGGAGATTTGGGGAGAACATGTCGTGAAAATCCCGACAGAATTACGGTAAACCGGTAAACATGATGGCATCTTGTATCACCAAGCTTCATCCAAATTTTCATTACGAACCCATTTACCCCCTCCTGAAAAAATGAATGAAAATTTGAGTTAATTCGAGCTCACTTCCTTTGCCATTTGCTATACGACTCGAATTCGAACTCAACCCTTGCCCTCACCTCAAGATCTCGGTCCTTTCAAACTCGAACTCGAGCGCGACCTCCCCCCTGACCTCTCGAACTCAAATTCGACCCTGCGAATTTTTGAGGCCCCTGACTTGCTTGACATGGATGCCCAAGACCCACAGTCCCAGACTTTAAATGCACAACGCCAAGCAAGCCCGCAAACAACGCCCGCTAACGCGTTATGCAAGCCTCATCTCAAGTGCTGGTGCAAGCGTCCTCCGTTGCATGTGACGGCCCCAAAGTGCTTACCCCGTACATTATAAATCCCCAATCAAAGGCGACATATTGTGGGCCGAAGCGGGTTTAACGTGTGTAGGGTTTAGATGGGTTTAGGGTAGTTCTTGGGAAATGTATCCATCTCAAGCATCATGAATGCATAGCAACCCTGACAGCGCAGGAGAGCTCAGCGATCCAAAACTACGTCGACTGCCTCTGCACGCGTCAGCAGCCTTCCTTGCTATGCTGCTTGCCTGCACACATCCAGTCCCTTTTTGTGGGCGTAGTGGATGTGCAGCATGGGAACACCACCTACTATTGCTTCAGGCGGAGTGGATCCCTATCTAACCCACAACAAAAAATCTTTACATTCCCTCTTGAGCACCAGTAAGATGACATTCTGAGAGTTGGGTTTTGGGCTTTGTATGGTTCAGGTGATGCCCAGCACACGGAAGAGTTGGAGGCGCTGAGGCCAAGAGTCTCAGCTACTGTTTCCGACTGACTTTGGGGTTGAGGATTTGGGGTTTCGAATTTAGGGCCCAGGAACTAACTGTAAACGACAGCCACGGCGATAACAACAACAACAACAACAACAACCACGACGGCGACGGCGACGGCGACGGCGACGGCGGCGGCGACGACCACCACGACCACGACCACGACCACGACCACGACCACGACGATCACAACGACCACCGCGACCACAGCTACCACCACGACCACCACGACCGCGACGACCGCCACGATTCGATGGCCACGACAAGCACGATGACCGCGACCACGACCACGACAATGACAGCCACAACGACAACAGCGACAACAACAACAACAACAAGAGCAAACAAGCGTACCGGGATTATGTATGATCGGCCTTTGGCACGCTGGGTTCCCTTGCTTGGGAATCTGCTGGGAATCTTGGTAATAAGAAATCTTGAACTTTGGAGTACACAGCAGGGGTGCCCTGTGAACACCCAGATCTGTTGTCCTAAAATCTAAACCTTAAACCGCGTTAGCGAGGACATGCAAAGCCCAGTACTACAACCATACGGCCAAGCGCAACCCTACAACTGGAGGGTTCCCAAAATGAGGGGTACCTTTTCAGGGGTCTTATAATGCAAGTTGTATTTTGGGGCCCTATATTGGGGTCCCGTATTTATGGAAATTATCAACGTCCACCATGACTTGTTTATTCAGGTTGACAGAAGTTGTATCGCACTGCGTATCTTGCACTGCATGAGGCAGTCCCTAAACCACAAATCCCAAACCCTAAACCCTAGATTCCCTAGATGCACAACTGTAGTAGGATCTGTCAATTTGAAAACTTGCTATGGGCAGAGGCGCCGCAAGAAGGTGTAGTTGACCAAGCCAAGAAGATTCCGTTTCAGAATTGAGCTGTCTCTTACTTGGTGTGCATATGTCCTCCAAATCTGTGTGTGTATATATATATATACATCCGCATATGCATACATAATTCGGTTTCATTTCCCCCTAATTACAGTTGACAGTGAGCTGAGGCATCATGGCGCGACTCCAAAGGGCCAAGAGGTCCTTGTCCAGCGCGGCCTTGTTGGAGGTTTCGTGACTAATCTGTCTGCAAACCCCTGTGTCCTGTGCTGAAGCCGGCCCTCAGTCCTACAAGCCTTAGGGACAGACACGGAGAGAGAGAGTACCTGCTTGGGCCGTTGCCCTGACTTTTCTTGGGGGGTGGGGGGGTAGAGCAGTGAGAAGAAGAAAATGGGAAAGAGAGAGACAGAGAGAGCGAGAACCCCCAGGAGTCAGTGAGGCGCAGTAGGAGAAGAAGAGATTCGTAGCACAGGGTAAGGTCCGTCGTCAGCCAGGCTGGGAGTTTATTCGCTTGAAAAACAACTGTGCATCATGAGTGATTGTTTTCTTATGTCAACTTGTTAAAGCCGACGTGCACGAGCCTCCGGAGTGCACGTCCCTGCCCCCAAACAACAGCGAGGGAAGCTAGGCGCAGAACAGTACTGACCCAGCTTGGTGCGTTTGATGTTGAAGGCAATGCTGGTTGATTTGTGTTGCATGCGGACATGGGTGATGAGAGGTAGAGTCCCGCAAGTCTAGATGCACCAACCGCTAGAGTAGGGAAGAGAACAGCTTCTGATGCCCTGAAAGTAGGTGTGAGGGATGGTTGTGGTAAGCCCAGCAAAGCTTTTTCGGGGAGCCATGGCCTGTAGAAGAAGAAAAACGGAATCCTAAACGCTAAACCCCTTGCACCCGAAACCATAGAGGAGGAGGAAAAAGACTAAGAGACGGAGACCTACATGTCTGCCAGCTTCATAGGGTGCCTCAAGCGTTCTGAGATCGCGAGAGTGATGAAATCGCATAGGAGGGAGAGTAGTCAGTTCGCAAGGGACTGTGTGTAGTAGTATTGGGCATTATGCAATTAGGATATGGGATGGTTTGGTTCAGATCCTTAGGTCGCCGAGAGCTTCAAGTCCAAGGGAATCGGTCTTGGGCCGTGCACGGGTGGTGCATTTGAGTGCAGCTTTTGTGCAGCAGCCTCAGAAAACTTGGAGTTGGGGGTACAAGCTGTGAGCGGAGGGTTTGGGATGTGGGGGACCCCGATCTATATTTCAAACCCCCAACAGGGGTCCCACAAAGACTAGTGCCACCACCTTACGGGGATTCAGATTGCTGGAGTAAACGACTGGGAGCTTTATTTTATTCGGGATGATTTCAGGATTGCGATCCCTGCTCATCAGCAGAGTTTCTTAAAGTTCGGGAGTGTGTGAAAGGGGTGCTCCAGTAATTCCTAGGGACGAACTGCAGGATTAAATCGACGACATGAGCCCTGAGGATAAAGCGTTTTGCTAAAACAAGCTACTCCATCTAAGTGAAGAGGTGCGGCAGCCAGAAAAGTATCAACAAACCAATCACAGTATTCACGCCAATGTAAGGAGCACAACGCAACCAGTTTCTGTCCCACAGTACAGAGAATGTAGTGTAGATAGCACGCACTAAGCCCCTGTAGATTCCATCAGGAACGTACATTTCAGAGGCAGAGTGACTAACACGGTGGTCAGCCTCTATCTGCAGCAGCTGTAACAACTTTCTTCAGGAGCCCTTGCCGTAGTTCTCCATCTTTTAGAGGAAGTTCCTTTAGAGCCTGTACGGAACATAGCTCAAGAGATGAGTTGAGCTAGAAGATGGGGGGGTGGGTTCCAAAATTGGGGGGTACCATCCTGCGTCTTCCTGTGAAAGGATTATTATATAGGGTGTCTATATTGTTGAAGGCCCCTTATTCATTTATGGAAATTACCATATACTCCAGTGGATGATCCCAATTTTCCAGAAGGTGGGACGGTCTGGCGCCTGCTGATTCACAATGGTTTTCAAGGTTTTTACCGATGTGTGATGTGTGCTTTATAAGGCAAATTCTGCATCTAAAGCCACAGAACTCAGAAAACATTTCAAAGCTAGGCCTGCGTAAGACAGCAAGACCCGCAGCGTACGTTTGTGATTCTCGGACTTTAGCAATGCGTGGCGCCCCTGAGTGTTCTGGCCGGTGCAAGGCCGACGGTCTTCAAAGATCCGCGATAAGCTTAAGTCCTAAAACCCTAAACCCTAGTCCCCAAGACCGAGGTCAGCGGGCAGTGCGTCGGGGGTGGTGGTCTTGCCTTCGATCATCTTGGGGCACTGACGTCGATCATTAAGGATGGGTCTTGCCACAAACATGCACAAGTTGATGGGGAGTACCTTTAGCTCCTTCGGGGGTGGTAGTCTTCAAACCTTCAACCCTAAACTCTAAAAGTCTGACCCGCATATGTTCGTGTAGCTATGTGGGGCCGCTTTTTACTACCGCCCAATTGGGTGCATGTACGGCAGTAGCTTGCTCAGAAAAACAACAGCTGACTCCCTGGTACTGACGGGGTTTAGGGCTTATAGGGTTTGCTGTGATTTCATCGTGAAGCAGACATGGTCATGCTAAAGAATCGCTTCGAGTGCGTTGTGCTGTGCGCACACTGCCATGGCCTGACTGTGGCTGGCCATCTATGTTACATGCACCCACCCCACATGGTCCCAGGCGAGCAAGCCACCCAAACCTAGTCTTATTCTGGTTTAGAACCTAAACTCTGTTAGGCCATTTTGGTCAGCAACATAACTAACATCTTCACAGGCAGCAACTTCTTGCTTGTAGTACCCAACACCTTGACAGGCCACAGAGACTGCCCTTAAGCTGACCTGAACCTGTTGGAGGGTGGCCTTGTGAACCTGGCAGGGAGCTGGAGCTGGAGGCTTTCCAGGTTGCAGCGCCTTTGAAGTGCTTGGGGCCGGGTTGGAATCCCTGCCCCTAAGGAGCATCTGGGCCCTGGGTGAAAGAGACACCTTGCGCTTGAAAGGCCCTGAGGCAGGGGGCCACTACCCCCATAAGCCCAGGAGGCCCTGATAAGCACGCGGGGTTCATGAAGCCAATTCTTCAAAAACAAATTGCAATTACGCAGTCCTTCTTAAACGGACCACCGAATAGATCGGAACAACTCTTAATCTAAGTCTTAATCGGCCTGCGAAGGGTGCAATTTGCAACTCCCAAGAGCAATTCTTAAGAGGCGCAGGGCGGACAGATTGTGGGCAGAAAAACTTTCAGAGGCTGGTGAAGGGTCCTGGAGGCCTTGGAAGGCTCCTGGAAGCGGCGGCTGTTTTTTTTGGTGGCGTTTCTGCCCGAAGCATCCAAAACAACAGCAAGATGAAGAGCTTGGTCGGCATTCGTCGCAGGGAGGTTGGTACGGGGCCTACTGTACATGCCCATACATGTGAAAGAGCAGGTGACCGTCTGGGTAGGTCTTTCGCCATGGAGGGCGAAGGGCTTCAGCGCGCTCAACATCGATGTGGGCGGCGTATTCCGTGATTTTAAGGGCTCAGGGTTCAAAGGCTAAGGTGCTCAGGTACCCTCTGTTTCTTGGAGTGTTCAGGATGCGAATGTTCCAACAGCCCGTTTATGAGGAAAAAATGTCAAACCTGGGGCCCAAGGTCAAGAGGTAATACATTGGTAAAGCTGGGCACTCGCACCGGTATAGATTTATCATTAGTTCTTAAGGCCAAGATGCGGTATCAATTTAATTAGAGGTTTGTAGGATGCAAAGGTCTTTACAATGCAGAAAAGAAACGAAACCAACCATGGTCCTGGATTTTTGTAATTCCACCTTCCAAGAGAAACCAAGAGATCGTCCTTCTAGTTGGAGTTTTGGAAGTATTGGAGTTTTGGGAATTCTCGGAATGTAACTTGGAATTTCAAACCTTGACCATGGTTGGTTCAATTTTGGATTTTTTGTGTTGTTTTGGAATTTTTGGACAGCGGAAATTCTGGATTTGTCGGAATTTATGAATTCGTAAATGTAACTGAACCCCTGCTATTCTAGCCTATTTCGATTATATTGAATTAAGTCTTTGACATAACCATTGATGTCGCTTGCAACAGCCTTTGCTGCAGACAGTTGGCTGCCCCGTTACTAAATCGGTTGCGAATCTACAGAACAATTCTGCGATCCTGGTCTCCAAACCTTTACTAAAGGCGTGACAAAATTAAGTCCTGGGCTCCTTACTTGGCTGTTTTCGATATATGTTCCTCACCCTATCCTTTACCAGCCGTGCATAGAATTTAACAACCGATTCTCACGTGTTGGGTCTATGTACGTCCTTTACAACATGTGCTTCGGATTTAAAAACGAATTCTTACATTCTGGGTTCCGTTTTTCATCTATACATTCTGTATAAAATTGAAAGTACAAATCTCTGGGACTGGCTCCTTCTCTACTGGTTGCAAACCTGACGAATATTCCTTGATCCTGGTCTCCTTATTTTCTCTAGATACGGCCCTTGTTTTCAACATGCGTCGAATTTGAAGAACTTCTCGAACGCAGGGATACCTTTTGATTTTGTATGTCCCTTTCGAAGTGTGCGCAGGATTTAGTATGATTGAGTAATTCTGAAATGTTGGGATCTTGCCCTTGTATATAAAGCATTTACCGAACATGTTGCGAATTTTGTTAAAAGACGTTATCAGTTTCTGGGCTCTTGATTGTCCCTGTATACATTGGTTTCAAACTGCAGGGGCACGTCTGTGATACTGGACGAATTTTTACATCTTGGGCCAAGTGACAAGTTTGATTTATTGATTTGGGTAGGGAGCCAACCGGAAATCTACTCAACCGCAAAGCCTGGTTTGTTAGATTCATGTGATTATTCAAATTACGGGGGTTGGTCATAACAGTCATGTGCTTTTTTACAGGTCTCGTACGTCGTACGATTTCCATCGATGGGCTTTCATTCATGGGATTGGACAGCGCCCTTTAATATGATTATATGTAAACGAAGCCAATCAATCAACATATGTGTTGGATGTGATTACATTTCTTGGCTTCATCCGGTTGCAAGCCAGTGAAGCGCAGCCTCAACCTTGATCTTCCAGATTTTTGAGATCAAAGATGCTAGGAATGCTCATTGGTTGGTCTCTGTTTTCTAGGTTCGCCTTCCAAAAATGATAGAACTAGTTACAAACCTTGGGAGAAGGCCAAATTCAGTGCAAGCTACAAAGTTTGTTGATACATCTTGTTTTGCCATACTGAACCTCAAGCATGCTAGAACGTATACCCTCAAAGGTCGCTGGACAGAAATGTTCGCTGCGTAGGGTGTATCCCGCACTCCCTCTCTTTACACTGACTGGCTTGTTCATGGTTTCTCCCCAAACATCCCCAAATGGTAGGTCCATGGGCGTATAGCATGTATATGTTTACCTAAACCGGCAGGCAGACGCCCTGAACCCTAAACTTCAATTTGCATGCTCTAAGCCCTGAACGTTCATTCTTAGCTTTTACAAAAAAATCACGCAGGGGGCGTACAGTTGCGTGACGGGCGAGTGCTCTGTATGCTTCGGAGTCTCGTCTGGGCTTAGGGTTGTCGCGGTTTAGGGTTGAAGGGTTTGGGTTAAAGGCTCAAGGCTAGGGTTGTTGGCAAGTTGGGTGCATGGTTCCGAGAGGTAGGTGTTCTCGCCTCGTTTTTGGACATTGCGTTGCAAGATTGCAGATGTTGTACGGTTGTGGGTGCCTGCACCTGATCCAAAGCTGTGACAGTTCCCCGTTATAGCTGGCTTGTTGAAAATGTGAAGTTTCCATGTTTCGTGAAACAACTAAGGAGTGAAACCTGGCGATGCTCTCTCGTGCTTTGGTCTTGTTGAGTTTTGAAACCAGCCAAACCAAAAGTGCCTTGCTTCCGTGAGGAGAAGCAGTGCAAGAGCTAAGGTTCATTTTGAGCTTTGGGGTCTCCGTGGCGGCCTGCAACAACAAGGCGGCCATGTTCACAAGCTTTCACATTTGGGCCTCGGTCACCTTGTGCATTGGTGGCGTGCTTGGGAAGATTGCCTCGGCCATTGGCTGGAGCGCATGTGCCGGCATAGCACATGTGGCCTACTACCCCTTCATCAACAAGATGACGATCACCCTGAGCCTTCCGATCTTCATCCCACCTCCTTTGGGCGTCCAAGCACCTTTGGAGGTGAACTTGAATCTCGGGGACCTCACCCCAGCTGTCTACAGCCACTGTGGAAATCAAGGCCACGGAGAGTACAACTGCCTTCAGAGTATGTTCAATGCCCGGGGGCCGACCGGTGTGGCCGTTGGGGTAGATATCCTTCTGGGCATCCAAGTCCCGGTGCTAGGCACAGTTGGAAAGTGGGTTCGGATCCTTGGCTTCGAGATGGCAGAGAAGGACAACTCTCGCGAGCTGGCCATGAACAAGGCCGGGGTCACCATCGAGTACATTGGGAAGAACCCTGGAGGTGGAGAGTACTGTGGCAAGACCTTCTCCAACGTGAACTGTATAAAGGAGGCTGGGGACAAAGGGTACCGGGCCAATGCACAGGACCTGCATGGAGATCGCTTCCACGTCTACCGGAATCCTAATGATCCGCACGACCCCAGAGCCTTGTGCGTGAGGCGCGTTGACCACTGGAATGGCGGATGGGGCATGGAGTTGGAGTTGGCGTGCAAGGTTGACAACAATCAGGGGGGAGGAGGTGGGATTTTGGTTCCACTGGGCATGACCCACCATGACAAGAAGTGTGTCCTGCCACCAGAGCCAGTTCATTGCCCTTGGTGGGCAGGCAACAAAGGCCACCGCCTTGGCTTTGATGGGCATGATGCCGGCTTCAAGATCACCGAGGAGGGCGGCCGCATTTGCGGCCACTTGGAGCACCGCCGGCGCCGGCGCCGCCGTCACGCCCGGCGCCGCCGCAACTCAAACGGCTGGGACATGAACCTTGTGCTTGAATGCGACTCAAAGGGCCACGACGTCAATTACGTTGTCCAAGACATCAACTTCGGCACGTCCCATACAAATATGAAATGCGTTTTGCCCACTCACCGTGTGGAGTGCGAGTGGGATGCGGGCAATCATCACAAACGTGCAAACGATCACAAGAACGGCGACACCTTCCACATCTGGAACTCTCACACTGGCCACCTGTGCGTGAGACGGACGGATGCCCGGGCGCTCAACAGGAAGTATTTTGTTTGTTTTCGAAAAGTGGAAAGGATATTACATGCATCTGCTTTTCAAGAGACCCAGCACAACCGAGGATGCAGGGGGCGGCTGGGGCATGGACTTGCGGGTTCAGTGCAAGCAATACGAAAAGCTCTGGGGCAAGACCAAAGTGGTGATCGGCAACAGCCACTACAACGAGAACCTTACCGTAGAATAGCACAACATTCAAAGTTATTTGCATACTTAGTGGTTTACGTAAGGTATCATGAAAGACTTGAAGAACTTACTCCATCTTTTTTTGTATGTCAAGAACTTGAGCAACTTTTGCTCCCTGACGATGAAAGACAGGAAGTGCGTTCACCAGCCTCAGAAAGGCCTTCGCTGCGCTGATCTAGCAGGCAACAGGGAGTACCGGAGCATGAACACCGACAAGGGTGACTCTAGGCAAGCCAATTCAAGTGAAGTTTTGTTCTTTTTTTTTTTAACTTTGCAGCTCAAGATCTTCCTGAAGCGCTATCAGCTTTTGCTAGTGTAGCCTGCCAGCCAGACGGTTCATATATGGATTAGACCATTTAATGGGGATGCTGAAGCTAGAAGCTCTCGTCCTCTAAACTGCTATCATGGAGAAACCAGTGCTTTGCTGTAACCTATGTGATTTGTCCGGGAGTCCCTTTTCATATCCTAGGCTACCTCAGGTTAGGCCCCTACACCCTAGCATTATCCTTTAAGCCCGTCAAAGGGATCTGGGGGTAACCCTCTCCCATAGACCAGGACGCCTTTTACATTGAGCAGCGGGACGGGCATGTGTGCGCTCGGCGCACGGATGGTGGGAGGCGCCGGCGCCATCGCCGCCGCAGGAGGTGGACTGAGGGCTGGGGAGTGAACCTTGGAGATGTCTGGGGCTTAGGGTTTTTAGGGTTTAAGGTTTAGGGCTTTGGGTGTAAGGCTTAGGGTTTAGGGTTTTGAGTGCAAGGTTTAGGGTATTCAGGGTTTTTGTTTGAGGGTTTAAAGTTTAGGGTTTGGGGGGGCTTAGGGATCTGAAAGGTGCATACAGTGAAAGATTATATTGAGATCGTGGAGCATGAAATGACAAATGCGCAAGGGCATTTTGACCTGGCGAACCCACCGGGAAGTAGAGTGAGTAGCCTCCGCTGAGCGAACATGGAATTCCAGGTACCCCGCTTCCAGGGAAAAAGTAGTCTTTCTAGGGTTTTCCCAACATGTCAGTTTGGGAACGGTAGAGAGTTGAGGGTTTAGGGTCTGCAGGGACCTGATGTCCAAAGCATCGAGCCGCAGGGTTCCAGTTCTTCAACACTAATGGCGCAGACCATGGGTCAAGACACCCACAGACACCAAGCATAGAGCACGTAGGCCGTGCCTAGCAACCAAAAAAGCGCAGCCACGCAGTGTCTCTTTTCTACTTGCATGCAACTAAAAGTAAGGCTGCTGCTCTATATGGCTGTAGGAAGCATGCAGGAATGGAGGCATAAGCCCTTCGAACATTCGCTGATGGTGCCCACAATGTAGACTGGCATGATCTTGCAAAGCTGTGGGACAACCTAGGGCCCTAGGGTTGAGGGTATACAGAAGGGTTGAGATTGCATCGCAGATCATACCCTGAACCCTACGCCCTATTGTTTTGGGGTATGCAAGAGATGGCATCAGTTAGAACCAGCTAACAGTTAACCTTCTTGGAAGGCCCTGTAAAGACTTAGTGTTCCTAAAACCTAAACGCTAAACCCCATACCAGCCAAGGAACTTGGAGGTCGACTGCAAGGCGGAAGTTTACCAAAAAGCGGTTGCTTCCAACAAAGCATTCCCCACCAATGAAAGACCAACAACCCCCCACCAACTGATCAGTGTGAAGGCCCGAAACCACTCCATGCAACTTAGACAGTCCATGACTTTCAGGATTTAGGTTTTAGGGGTTTGGGGGTGGAAGGTGTAGGATTCAGGGCCTAGGGTTCCCACGCAGCTGGGCTAACCTTTTGGCAACGTTTTTCAAATCTTCATGGCTCGCTGGCCCCTCAACCGTAGACCCAAAAGCAGGTCTTGCAAGGGCCTTGGGGCACCGTCTCCATTGGTGGCTGTTGGACACCATCCCACTACAGGTGAGCTCTGGAGTATTCAGGGTTCTAGGGGTTCAGGAAGTTCTAGAAGTTCGGAAATCTAGAGATTTGGAAACACATAAATTCGAGAAACCAGCGATCTTGAGACCCAGGAATATGTGTTCGGTTTTCGCGCGGGACAGCGCTGTGAAAGAACTTCCAGCCACCAACTGCCCACCCAACTGCTGTCTCCGCATCACTTAAAAAAACAGATGTGGGGTTCATGATGGGTGAGGTACCATACCTTCATGTATGTGGTGGCTGCCATAGATTGGGGGTCTCTGTTTCGGGGCTACCTATAATGGTGTTATCAGTAATTCGGGGCTGATATAGGGCCCCCAAAGTCTGGAAATTCCAATGTATCTACTTTAGGTAGGTCTTAGGGCTGAAGATGTTTAAGGCTGCTATCAGCGTTTGGTCCAAGTTTTGTTACTTTCTTTATCCTGCTAACTATTGCCATTGTTGTCACTGATAGTGCTACAACTGTCAGAAAGTTCACCGGCATTACTTATTCCTGCTGACGTTGCTCGCACTATAGTGGTCCTTCTGCTTCACACGGCCACCACTGTCAGCATTAGCATGCCACTCTTTTTCCCATCCACATTAGGTTCAGCTGCCGTCCTATTCTTATCGCGTAGGTCGAGCCCCATCATTGCTGTTGTTGCTGTTCATGACATGAACTGAACCCCTTCACTCAGTACGTAAGAGGTTCAAGTACTCTGCAGTGGTAGGAAGCCTGAAGCATCCAATTGGCTTAAACTTGTTGGAATTTGAACTCTTGGGCCTTCCGCACATGCTCCACATAATGGCGTTCAGATTTGCTCAAGCTTCCTAACAGCTCCAAGAATTTAAGATTATAGTACTGCAAGCAAATGCCTCCAGGTGCTGGATGCCTATCATCATTTTACCCGCCACCGTTGTAACCGATCCCTCAAACTTATCGAAATGCAGCTCCCATTGCGGTGGTGCGCTCATTTTTGGCTTGTGGCGGTCGACGCGTTTGACGAGGGTCCAGGGCGTTTCGCGTGGAAGGTGCTTCAAAAAAAAGTCCGCGGAGGCTTCTCTCCGCTTCTTTGTTGTTGTGAACAAGGCCTGTGCAGGAGTGCTAGCAGACGACGAACAAGCGCTGCAGCGTATGGAAACGAGCCGCCATGCTCAGTTGTCCACTGTCCACGAGTCCACGAGACTACGATAGGTCTGCCCAAGCCTAGCAGCCACGGAAGGTAGCAAATCCAGGCGCATAGCTTCCGTGCAACCATCGCGAAACACTGGCGACAGTGTAAAAGCTTCCGCAAAGCCCGCAGGGGCGTGCAGCAGCAAAACCTCAAGAGCGTCGAAAGCATTTCGGTAAAACATGCAGTCGCACCTTTCAGACAAACATGGTAGCATAGCAGCAAAGATGTGGACATCCCAATCTTGCCCCACGAGCAACTGCAAAGAAGTCCTCGAGCTCGGAGCAGGCTACTTTTCCCAGCTTTCCCAGCAGCTACCAGCACCAGAGGCACAGAAAGACCTTGCGCGCATTGTATACAGCAGACCCAACGAAAGGGCCAGCCATGCTGGCAGCGTCCGCCGCTCTAACGTGGCCCCCATCATCCATGCCCAGGCCATGTGACTCCATTGACAATGACTCTGTTCACATAAGGCTCGATGCACAATAAGTGTCCAACGTTGATGCAAAGCTGTCGATAGTGGAAATGGCTTCCCTTAGACGATCCAGGATTTACGGTCTAAAGGTTCAAGATTTTCTTCAAGGACCTTTCGCAACACCTCTGGAGGATCCTCCGGAGGTGCAAATTGAATTGCCTCCGAGCTGCACGAAATGCCACGCCTGCCATGCTTTTCTAATTCGCGGTAAGGAGACAGGAGGGGGGGGGGCTAGTACTAGTTTTGCTTCATATTAGAATCTAGATCGCTAGAAAGCATTGAGGAGGTAACCACACGACTTTTCCAACTCTAATTTGGAAGTTTCAACGGGATATCCCGTTTTTTTACACAAGGCTTGCCAGTGCGAAGGCCTATGACAATCTGCCTCATACAAAGATTAATAAAACATATCTGCAAATTCATTGTCTTTGCCATTAAAAATGGGATGCTCAAGATACTTGGACTACACAGGAACTCCAGCTGCAAGACGTACGAGCATACCGCTTCAACGCGCGAAGACCCAGGCAAACGTCCTAAACGCGCACTACTTTCAACAGCCACGGCAAGCACAACGAGAGCGACCCGCACTGGCTCCATCCCTGTGCTGCGAAGCCTTCAAGGGGAGTAGGTCCAAGGGAAAGAACAGTAGGAAACCTTACACAGCATTCACAAGTACAGAGGAATATTCGTTCGTGAGCATGTTTGCGTGAAGATTGGACGAGCTATGTGTGTGTGTGTGGACCACCCTAG
>CAJNIZ010029069.1:14756-28349 GCA_905231905.1 Symbiodinium pilosum | reverse complement strand
TTGCGTTGTGTGCAATCAGTGCTTGTGTTGTGTGCAATCAGCGCATGTGTGAGAGCATGTAGAAGAGTAGCTCCCACAGTGGTGGTGATGTGGCGTGACGTTGTGGTGTTGTAGGTAACCTGTTTCCTGACTTCCCAGCTATTCAGCGCAAGATGGACACATGCAATCATTCTTTGCCATTCAGCACAGAATGGCCTGAGAGCAACGATTTTCACAGCAATATGGACCGTGGCAATTCTTGTAATGGATCAGTTCCGTTGAAAAAGTCCACAAACCCAATAAGTAAATCGGTGATTGACGCTATCCAGTGCGTTGTACAGCGCACGAAACTACCCCCCCCCCCCACACACCAAACCTGATCGAAGAACATACAAAAATGGGGTTCGGTTGCCACGATGCTGGCTCATTGTAGAGAAATCCTTACTCTTCTTACTCTTGTCCTGATGGTAAAAAAGGTATGCGAGGACCAATCATAGGAGCTAATAGAATTGTTCAGGGCGTTGTTCAATTTTAGGTAGGTTCTGTATCATCTGACGGTTAATTGTATTAGGTTTCACACGTGACCTTCCCTAAAATCTTCACGAGCTAGAAGAAACGTATTACAGCCTATGATTCACCTGTCCTGGATGATTTCCTCTAGTCAAGTTAATTAGAGAAGGTAACTAGCAGATGATGGTATTCTTGTTAGGCGGTTCTAAGATATCATCCTGGACTCTAACGATTTTATTTACAGACGGTTACCATCAGGCCTAATTAGCTTCTAATTGTCCAACACTTTCTCCCCAAGTCCAGATGAGTTCCCCTGTCACATACCCTTCCACATGCAGAGTGATTGAGGTGCTGGCTCCCGGAGCACAGGATGGTTTGCGACACAGAGGTCAATTGGCATCATCCCTTCCTCATTTGGGAGGATCACACCCAGCGCATCTGCGCGAGGCATTGATCAAAACTGAGTTCATGAGCTTGTCAGCAAGAAAAATCCATGCAATAATCAGGTAATTCCTCGTGGCTACGCACAAAGGTGTCATAAACAACGCTATAGTGTTCTGCCTACCAAGTTCATGAGTGCAGTTTCTTTGCTACACGTTTAGGGTAAAGCTGTGCCGCTGTGTGAGCTTGGTTGGATGAGCGTCCTTTGGCAATTGAGTTGTTTCTGCATGCCGGTATTTTGGTGCTGCATGGGATGAGGGCGACCGTCTACTGTTTACCTGGCTCTTAAAAATGTGTTAGTTTAATTTGAGCCCTAAAACCTAGGCCGTCTGATGGAATAAAGTTCAGTGGGGCATCAATGCGAAAATCTTCGACGTAACGCTGGAAAATTTGCTTGGGATGAAGTGCACTTGAAAGGTGAAACATGAATGAGACCTCCGGGTAGCTTGCATATTTTGCGGGATGGGTTCCTTGTAATCATAAGTAGGCGGGGGAAGGGTGCTGTGGGCTAAAGGTTTTTTTCGTAGCCATTGACTATCCTCTGCCTTGTGCTGATTGAGGTACCCCTACCACCCCCCCCCCCTTTCGTCCGCCCCACACGCTAAACCTTAAATCTCGGAAGCAGGATAGGTGTTTCTCAAGGAGGGTTTCCTACATTACCTTTGCAACCCCCATTTCTGCTTCCTTATCCTGGGATAGTATGCATAAGTTCTAGTCCCTAGACCCTAAACCCTCTATCATCATCTTGACCCGGGATGTTGAGAAATCCCCACATTGGCTTTCAAAGAGATGGAGAGAAGCAGCGTCCTAAACTCCCAAACCCTTAACCCCTAAACCCTAAATTCCCAACCAGGCTGCTTTAATTATATGGATGCCTGCGCAAGCAGGGTTTAGGGTTTAGGGTTGGGTGGGAGGATAAAGACCAACACACTGATTCTGGTTGTTGGGTTCTGTTCTTGGATGTGCCTTCGCAAGAAAGCCGCCGCCCCCCCCTTCACACCCCTGGGTGTCTTGGGGCACATGTTGTGTCCAGCTGTCGCGGGACAGGAAGCTCTGAATCCCTAAATCCCTACGCCCTCGACCACCCTAAACCCTTAAACCCTAAACCCCGAAACCCTAAACTTGCACGAGGCGCCAGGATGGATACCACGGGTGGACCGGCAATCTGCAGTTTCTGGGCGAAAGGTTTAGGATCGAGGGTTTAGGAGTTAGGCTTGAGGGCTTTTTTTTGGTGGCGGCTTGGGCTTGAGAGTTCGGCTTGAATTTAGGTTTAGGGTTGATGGTTCAAGGCTTTGGGCTTTGAAGTTTCTAGGACCCCGTTTTAGCTGTTAAGAAGGGAGGGATACTACGGTCCCCAAGGTTCAGCTTTATGTTTTTTTGTTTCTAGTATTCTTGAAGAGGAAAACAGTCCTGCTTCTTCAAACATCAAGAAAGCACCGCTCATGTGTGTAAGCCGGTCCTCTTATACACCCCAATTTATCCTCAGGAACTTGTGCAAATCTGCATGTCGTTCGCCGTCCCATTTCAGTCCAGGGGGTGATGTAGGATGTTTTTTGTTGAGCAGTGAGTTGAAAAGTTGTGGAGAGCCTTCTGTAGCGACAGTCCCACAGGTAACTGTCCGGGATTCTCAGTGCTCCGTCTGTCTTCTGCAGCCTCAGCAGCCTCAGCAATTTACCTTGTTGATATTAACCCCGGGGTTACCCTGAGCCGCGAACTTGCAGGTTGGAGTGTCAGCAGAAGGAAAAGCGCTGGACAAGGGTGCAGATCAACTTTGGGACCAGCTGGGACAACGAGAAGTGCATCGATCATCACCAACAAGAGTATATTCAATGTGCTTTGGGCTTCAAAGGGGCAAAAAGCCTCCAAATGGTAATGCCTTCAATAAACACCCGCCTAATGGTAGTTATTGTAAGTATCTCCCGTATAGTATACTACACTAGGCTGGGACCATGCAGTGTCAGCGTTGTGGGGTGTGCCTGGGATTAGTCAACACCTCGGACCCCCACTTTGCAAGGGAAGCGGGGGCAAGTAGAACGGAATGAGTTACCGGGACTTTTGGCGGGGACTAGTGGGGATATGTTAATACGTCGCCTAAAATCATGATGTAGATTGCAGACTATCTGAGGTGACTATTTGGCGGGAAATCCGGAATACCGCCTTTGGGAGCAGCATCATGGCGACTCCTTCTACATTGAGCACAAAGATGCTAGGCTACCAGAGATAAAATTCCCCACCTCGCCTTCGAGAATGAGGCCCTTAGGCCTGGACCTCCCTGCGTTAAGAAATCCTAGAGTTCTATAGGAAGATGTGCAACAGAGAATAACAAAATCGACAATGGTTGGCTCTGAAAGAGGCTTATGGGGGGAGACCTACGAACATGGCTCTATCATGCCAATAGCCAGATGCTGTTGCGATTGCTCCCCTTTGCCCAAGCCCCTTAACTACAACCGGATGGCTAAGAAACTGAAACTGGGAGGATGTAAGGGCTTCAGAGGGATAATGGCTTTTTGCCGCTTTACTCTAAACCCCAAACGCTGAACTCTAAACTCTACAGCAGAAACCCTAAACTTGGCCCTAAACCCTAAACCAAAACCGTGTGGCTAAGAACAACCAGATTTGTGCTCGCCGTACTGACGCTGCTGCTGGCTGGGGACTGTACCTTGGAAGTTATCGGCTTTGCAGGCTAGGGTTTGCAGTTTAGGGTTTCAGGGTTTTCTGTGCCAAAAACCATTCAGTTCATAGTACTTGGGACCTGGAGCCTTTAGAGCTACGGTGCTTTTGTTGTGGTTTTGCTGTTGTTCTGGGGGCGTGCGGGTGGTTGGCCCTTACAATTTGAAATTGATGTCTCGAAAGGAAAATTGGCAATCGACATGGAGACAGTTTTTAAAACAACGGCCTAAAAAAAAGCAAGTAGGGGTTAAACAGTCAAGCAGAATCCGAAAGCCCTGCCTGGAAGTTCCCTTGCAGAAGAAGCATTTCATATGGATGCATGCAAACCCTAAACCCTAAACCCAAGCCCAGGAACTTGCAGATCCATTGCAAGCAATACACCTTCAAAATCCGGGAGATGGTGGCAAGAGTCTGGGTTGCTGTTGAGGAAGTTAGTTTCGGTTTCCATAGGACTAGTATTTTACTTGGGGATCCACAAACAACACTACTCATGTGAACTATAGTCTAAACTCCATAAAGGGGCTTACTATGGGATTAGTGTTTAGGGTGGAGGGTTTAGGGTCTAAACTCCTTAAAGGGGTTTTATAGGGGATGAAAGCTCATATTCTGGTAAGTAATACAGAGTTTCCTTGTTGATGTAACTTAAAAAAGTTGATTAACAGCTACTCAGGAGTTCAGGCACAAGTGGAGCGCACCGTCAGCGTGGTCTCGAACGTAACTTGGCGCTGTTCAGGTTGGGTATGGCAAAAAGGTTTTCTCTCTCTCTATCTCTCTCTCGCGCAGTCATGGCGCTTTCCCAAAAGCATCTTTTTTGGAGGTTCTTATAATGAGCATCGTCTTGAAAGGGCATAATTTGTCGGGCCCCTATTTCTGGAATCTCCCACAGGACGTATTTGCAAGTGGTCGTTGATCGCCTCTGGTGATCCGTTTGGCCTTTGGAGTGCTTGTAGAGCATGACGTCAGGTAGATATCATGTTTTTTAGGTGCGTGGTTGGACCCTATAGACCCTATACTTTAAACCCTAAATGCGAATGTATGTCTCTTGATTACTCTGGACAAAGAAGTATATTGAACAATGGATACTTGAAGGTTCAACTTTCAGGAAGTCATGGACCCTCACATAGCCGACTGTTGACTCAGATCCTATCGAGATTCTCGTTCCGATGATCTGAGCCGGCGAGCTGATCATAAACTTGCTCCAACATGGCTTCGCAAGGAGCTGGAGATCCCATGATATCACCTTTGGCCACCCCTCTCGTAGCGACCACAAAGAACATATTTTGGGTTCCTCAGATTTCTATTGTACCAGCTTTGCGGGGTAGGGGGGCCGAACCCAACTCTGTACCATTTACCTGCTGGGCGGCCGGGATGGAAGTGTGGGGGCCGTGAAATGGGAACACCCAAGACCACAAAAAGACGCCTCGGGGCTGGCTAGAGCTAGGGAGCTGGGTGGTGGGGGGGAGATAGGATACTGGGGGTGTAACAGAGTGGATAACTTGAATTGTGTCCTTATTTGGACCCAGCCCCTTACCATCACTCTCCCTTCCACCCTCTAGATTCCCATGGTAGAATCAGACCTCTTCGACTTAAGGCCTAAACCCTAAACCTAGTGTAGACGATCATGAGACGGGAAGTAGATGACTCTTCCCATGATTGATGAGAATCGCTTTCTTACCATTATGACGGTTTAGGGTTTAGGGTTGTTGTTCTCATTGTCACTACTATGCACGGTATCATCCAGATAGTTTAGTACAGAAGATCCTCATTGAGCACTTCCTGCGTCGAGGCTGCCAAAGTTCAAGGACCCCGAAACTACTTGTCATAAGGGTAGGGTGCCCTTATGCGTAGTAGGAAATCGGAAAGTGCAGTATGGCTGGGGAGCGGCGGGCCTAGGCTTTACCGTCAATGCTGGGTAGTGGTTCAGATTCTTCGGGCTAGGATGACAGCAAGATCAACAATATTTCCGGTACCAATTACTCATGGCACCAGCAAGTATGATTGTTGCCACTATTTCTGGAGACACGAAGCTGTCGCTCTCAGACCCAAGCATGGACATTTGACTCTATATGAGACACTGCAGAAGCCCACTTTCAACAATAAGAATCCCTCCTAGTCCTTATGTTGAGGAATGTATGTAGTAGTCTGGGGTATGTCATGGGGCCCCAGCTTTGGAAGACCCATCTTACATTATGATGCATATTTCCAAGATTATGTACTTGCTTCCAGCTTTCCTGTGGGATTAGTGTTCAAAGGCTTAGGGCTGCAGGTGTTGGGTGTCCAGGATATAGAAGACGGCATGGAATCATGAACTGCAGTGTATGTGTTGGGTGGCCCCCGACCTATAATAGTGATGTAGTAGGAAGGAGGTGTGGGGTCCACCTAATTTATGTAAGCTTGCGATTCGTGTTGGATGTAAGCAAGGAAAAGCCTTGAATCCTGCACATCAAGGTTCTCGCGCACCCCATGCTTCTTCCCCCTAAATCCCTTATGGTTTGTTTCTGCCTGGGGGTTGGGGAAAGTCCCTTCCAGCAGTGGAAGCTTTGAAGCCATGGCGGCCATCCATAAATCATACGCATGCCTAGCTGGGAATGGGGGGGGGAGAATTCTCCCTGCAGCATCTAGAAGTCTATATGCAATCCTTCGGGGTCCGACAAATGTCCATATAATCCAAGCCCCATTCCCTACTAAAGGCAGGGCTGCCGGTTCAACCACCAACAAGCATCTCTGCCAGGTAAGCCTTCTAATCGATACTAGTTTGAGACACATCATCTCATATGCTCTATTGTCAAGTGTTAAAACTTTATTGGGCTTCAGCATAGTTAGAACAATTAGGCTGATTTCCCGCAATGTCCCACACTTTGGGGAGTGTGTTCTTAACAAGTCTGGTGCTGAGAAAGGTGCCCTTCTTTTGGGAACAGTAATTCACGCAACTTCCAATGTGTATCCTATCGGCCAGGAGAGGGAGCAGCCTCAACATGTTGCGTGGGCCTCTCCATTTAAGGGCACAGACCAATCACCATTGTAGGAATGAGTTCCAGCAAATGATTTAAGAAATGCAAAGTAAATTACACTACTATTGTAAGGAAACCCCATTATGTACGATATATCCATAAAATGGTAGCTTAATTTAAGCTCCTGAACAGCAACCCAGATGACATTATGTACTACTGCAGATATGCTGGTCATGGCCGACCACGGCCAACTACTGCGACTGCAAACACTTCTACTGATATTGACAACACCGACCACGTTGGCCTAACATTCCAGATGACTGCTCACGGGGTGAATAGCATGACCCTGCTCAACCCCTCAACCCTCTAAACCCTTTCATAAGGCCTTTAGTGTGTGTTCAGGAAGATGTAAACCACCAGCCAAAGCTCTTTCGACCTGTAGATCACAAGTGCTAAATAAGTTGGAGGTTTTTTCTGCTGGCAGCTCAGTTTGCGTTGATGCTTGGCACGTCCTTTCTGACTGGATCTTCCACGTACCAGTTTGGGCTGGCACATCCTTCCTGGATCCTGCGTGTACGAGGTGCCGAAAGAAAGCAAGTGCGAGTGTTGGACCTTATTGAGGCTGTGTCGGGTTGCTAAGACGGATGCAGCTGGCATGGGCGGCACATGAGTTTGTGTAGTTGCTGTTTCCACTTCAATTCATGTTCGCAAGCGTCCGGGTGCGGAGGCGCCGTGCCTGGGGTTTGCTTCAAATCGGTAGGACAATCACTGCAGTATATGATCTGCAGTCTAAATTCCGGAAAGGGGGGTTCTACAAGGGATTATATAGGGGACTACTATAAGTGTTTTTCAGGGGGATTCTAGGAGTTTAGACTATGGCTCACATAAACTTTCTCCCATGAAGGAAGCCGCGTGCTTCACTGCTCAGATAGGCCTCGAGGCGATTAAAGAATGCTTATAGGCATTAGGGCCCAATGTAGGTGTTCTTTGCATGCTATTGTATAATTGGATCCCTAGGGATACAGAACAGGTTACATACCCATTATTCAATGAATAAAGGTCGCATTCTTGAAGATTTGAGCTCCGGAAGCATCTTCTTATTGGTTGTTTTGACTTGTGCAGGATGCTTCTCAGGTGGCAGATTTTACGGGGTTGTTACATTGAGTAATTATTGGGGACTTGTCGTATGAAACCTTAGGTTGAAGAGAGGCATGAGGTTGAAGATTTCTTAGCAACCCTAGCCCTAAAGCCTGGGCTGTCGGAAGAAATTTCCCGACACATCTGAAGGCTTCGAGGTATCCAGCTGAAACACCACTGTCGTCCGGCGAGAATAGGTAGAGTTCAGCACACATGAGCTATAGTTTATAAACTCCTTACACGGGGTTATATAGGGGAGCATTATAGGGGGTTATGAAGGGGGATAATAGGACTATAGCTCAGATGGACACAGCATCCAGTCATGGAAGCCACTTGTCAAGAAAATGGGCAGTGGCAGGTGCATTTGGCTGGCCACTATGGCTCGAAAAAGTCAGTTTTTGACTAGCGTCGCCCGCTGCGCTGAGCACCGCAATGAAGCGGCTTGCTTCACCCACTTGGAGGTGCCTTTGTCTGAAATGAGAATGCTCGCAAAAACACTTGAATGCTTTGATCCCGAGCGCCACCAAGAATAAGAAGAAAGCCCCTCGCGCAGAGATCTTCATTGTTTCTGTGCCAGGAGATGGGATGTTTCTCAGGAACGAATAAGATTCAGCAGAAATTCTTATCCTGACTGCGTGAGGACTGTAAGCATGGTTAGCTGGACTGCCACCCAGTAATAGTGATTAGAAGGGATAACGGTGATTATGTTAGGGTCCTCTTTTTCTTATTATACCACTCTTACATGGCGGGGGGGTCCACCCAAAGCATACTTGAGTGCATGCGATTCTTTGAAACAACGCTTCAGGTACTTCTCGCTGTTGCTGCTGCTCTCGCTCATGAATGAAGCACTGACCTTCAAGGTCACGTCGTGCCCAAAATCCCAAACTCTAAACCCTACAGACTCTGAAGCCCTAGGACCGAAAGAGAGACTGCCCTAAAACCGCCAAAGCGCTAATCCCGAAACCCTGAAGCTCCCTGAAAAAATTGCCGCGAACACACAAAACCAAAAGAATTTTTATGATAGGATTGAGGGTAAAGGGCTAAGCCCTGCTTGAAGGTCACCTCAGGCCCCAGTCTTCTTCAATCCAATGCTTCTGCAGCCGAAGAGGAGGCCGGAGATGCCATGAGAAGGAGCTTTGACTTTTTAGGTTTTCAGTATCTTTTAGTATTCTGTTTTTTGACCATCCCAATACTATGGTCCGGAATCTCCACGGTCGTTCTTCCAGCACTCGCAAAGGGTTTAGGGTTTAAGTCACACGCATGAGATGCCCGAGTCTTCTTTGTGACGATTGTCGCTGTCTGACTTGTTTATACAACCTCAGAACTGCCAACAGTCAGAAGTATGGGGCAGTTCCGGATCGCCCGTGCATGTCAGCGTCGCGAACTTCGTGAAGTTCCTGCGGAATCCCCAACAATACTGCACTCCTGATATTCATCTGCATACTGGATACCTCCCCATACCAAATATGATTTACATATTCCCAGAAAAATAGGCGAGACAGTTGTTATTCGCACCTCACATCATCCCTCACCTGCATTTAGCTGAGGTCATTAACATCCTTCCCCCTACGCCGCGGTGCAGGGGCTCCCCATAGATGCCCGCATTTCTGGGTTGCTGTTGAGGAACTTAATTTAACTTGCTGTATTGGGGAAACCCTATTCATTACTCGATATATATATATATGTATATGTATGTGATGTATATATACCCATTATGGTAACTTTATTTCAGTCCCTTAACAGCAGCCCAGATTTTGAGTAAGGTCATTCAGATATTTGCCCTTTACCCTGTGATGTGGATGGTTGCCTTCATCATTATTCTGCGTTGGTGAAGTCGTTCAATTTTGGGCCTGGCGGCACGATTTTTGAGGAGTTTCAGGGCAGGGCCTTATCCTTATTTCGACCCAGAACGGAACCCCCATTGTGCTGATGATGTTCGCCCCGTACGCGAGCATCATCAGCTCAATTGGGACCAGGAAGGCAGGCTGACAATGCCTTGGCCCACATGTACTTTTTTGCTATTCAGAAGCAATATTTGAATGTATGCGGGAGATTAGATCGGTGTACGAGAGCCCCAGAAACGCTGGAAATGTTGGCAAAACACCGAAAATGCACAGCTTGGTGTTTTGCCTGGGTAAAAGCCTGTGGCTCGTCTGTCATGCAGTGATTGCAGTGCAGGTCCTGTCAACTCTGGTATTTAGACCTTCAAAAACTGCCCGCAGCGTGTATTTTGAGCTTTTTGTTGGGGGGTTTATAGCGCAATTCAGGGTCCCAGCAGCCCCCAAGAGCCAGCATCAAGCATCATGGGGCCCTTCTGGGCCGCCAACTTCCTGGTTGACACCACACATGAGGTTCCAACACCTCTCACAAAACCTGAGAATCGAAGGCCGAATTGTGCCATCCGCCTGCTGGGGAGAAGCCCCAACACGCCTCAAAGTGTCATCCTCACTTATGACCTTTCAAAAGCATGCCTCCAGGCTTACCTCCAGAGCTTACCCAGGGGCGGCGGTGCGGTCCGTCGGCACAGGCGTCACCCCGTATAAACATACTTCGCAAGGCGTGCATCTGCACTAGCTACTTTTACCTCATACCCTCCGCGGTATTGCTAGCTTTCCTCCTTCCAGAACTGTCAGCTACCTCGCAACTGACTCTCAGCACGTAGCATGCAGCATCAAACCTGGCATTTTGCAGAGGTCATTCATATCTTCCATCTTCACCTCTCCTAGTGCGGATGGTCTTCTTCCATTCGCAGTTGTTGGCATTCTTGTAATTGATAGCCACCATGCCGAATCAAGACCTGCCTTTGGTTGAGGTTATCAAGACGTCCTCCCACCCGGTCGTGTGGACAGTCTTCTCCCTCGGATCTTCCGGGTGTGGGCGCCACTAGTGATACAGTACGATCTAACAGTCAGCAGCATTATTCGGTGAGTTGTTGCTCTTGGCGTAGGCAGTGTTGATCTGGAATTGCGGGACTACGCCTGGATCAATTAAGCCTCAAGCTGTTGCACAGCTCGCTCAGATCTACCCCCTCTGCCCAGTGGTTGCTGTTGTTGCTGTTGTCTCTCCCCCTGTGGCATGGATTGTGGTGGAGATGGTGATGCCGAGCTTACGTCATCAGCTTCGGCAGTGTTAAGAGGACGTCATCGACAAGTCAAGGTCAGCTCAGACGAGACCATGACAATATCAACCTCGAAAGGGTTGGTTTCAGGGAGCAACGTTCATGATGATGAGAAGAAACAGTCAGCAAAATTGAAGTGCTGTTGCCGTTTTGTAGCAGATGAACGGAGGTACGGCCTGCAGCACACAACGGGTTGGCTCAAATGTAGGCAAAGGCACGGAAGCCACAGACAAGGCATAGACACGTTGAGACGCTTCGCAATCGTGAATCCACTCTTTTCCCACCAGGAACCCATGAGCTTGAGGATGCCATTACCGTAGATGTTCCGCTCAAGAGCCATAAGCTAAACTCCTCAACGGGGTTATAAAGGGATGATATAGGAGACTACTATAGGGGCTGTTAAGGGGGGATACTAAGAGTTTAGATTATTTAAAGCTCATAAGTGGCCGACATTTCCCTATCCCTATTTCCCTGCAACGTTCTTTTGTCAGGCTTCTAAGATAGTTGCCGCCGTCGATCGGTGTTTGGCCCAACGAATGGTTGACGCCGAGACTGGGTTGCTGCTAAATAATTTCAGTAAATTACGATATTCGTGGTACCCACATTGATTATGACAAATATAATCCCTGCAGAGCCCTTACCTCACCCCGGTGTCCATGTCACGTTCCCTTTTCTTTTCCTTTGATTCTCCATTATGGGCCCCTATTTCACCCAATATGGGAACTCGTACTACGTTCCTTAACAGCAGCCCTGAACCCTAAACCCTAAACCGCAACCCAGGAGACGGATGACTGGAAGCTGGAAAGACTAAACAAGGCCTGTGCTGTCGTAATAAGGGCCTCCCCTTGTATGCTCAGCTGGGTTGCTGTTCAGGAGCTTTAATGAAGTTACTACAATAAGGGTATATAATAGGGTTTAGGGTATATAGCGTTTAAGGATTTAGGGTTATTATAAGAAGGAAACCCCATCATTTCCTATATGCCCATATTATGGCAACTTACTTAAGTTCCTTAGCAGCAGCCCAGTCACAAATGCGATCATCTTTGTTTTGGGGGCCCCCAAGAAGGGGACCCTGTAATTTTGGAGACCCTCCCGTGTTGTTCTTCTCTGCATCTGTGAGTTGCCTTTGGTGCTTAGGGTGTAGGGTTACCCTTTACCCTAGACCCTAAACCCTTCTTTTCCTGGGTTCCTCCTGGGGCCCTTCAAGGTCCGCACGGCGGATGTTGTGATGCGCCTGGTCAAGTCCAAGGCAGCGAGGAATGACATGAGCAGCATTTTAGTTGAGGAGGTTCTCGACCCCAAGAAAGAATTCCATCATATCTTCTTTTTGGAGTATAGTGTTTTGGTCTCATGTGGTTACACCGTCAACAAAACGCCATGTAGACGAGCAGTCTTTTGGGCTTAGGGGGGCTATGGGTGATCCGCCGCTATCGTTCCCCCCAGAAGTCCTCCCCAACCCACTGACAATTCATATCCTGTTTACTTGGGGATATGTGCCCTTAGGGGATTATGATTAGGAAGCGTGTGTTTTTGGGAGAGGGATTCTGGTAGGTCTTGAGGATTCTACAGGGTAATTTAAAAGCTTTCATATGCCATATGGAGATTCCCGACAGGCGCCTGCTTGCAGTGCCTCGAAGAATCATGACACAGTTGATGGGCACACATCCTGCATGGCCTTTTATACCTGGAGCTTGGCAATCATTTTTCCACAGTCGAGTTGGTAATTTCCCAAAATTTGGGGTACGTCTTGGGTGAAATTCCTGCATGAAGTATTTGGGTTCTATTGTAGGGCCCCCTTAGGGAAGCTACCAACCCTAGACCCTGAAGCCTATACTTGAGGTCAATCAGGATTCATCGTTTTCTAATATTGCTTTGCAGAGCCACGACACAGTCAGAGAGTAAGGGTTTAGGGTTTAAGATTTAGGTTCTAGGGTTTAGGGTTTATGGAGGTGCCGCGAAGATCCTCGTAACTAGCACGCTGCAAGAATGTAGCCTCAGAATCTTGAAAGGCCTGCGCTCCCTCTTAATTTGACCTCCCCCAAAAGTCCACCTGGAAGAGATTTCAATTGGCATGCGGCGGCTTCGATCAGAGTCCCGAGGGTATGATTAGCATCCAAAACCGCCTTAACCTTCAAAGAATGTGTCTGAACCATGCTTTGCTCACCCATGACACATTCGCAGAATACCGCGTCTCAAAATTCCTGGTGAGTGCAGCTTGAATCTGACCTCCCTGTACCCTAACAGCCCGCATGCAAAAGACTTCATGTCCCTGCAGACAGATCCTTGCACAGCAGCACCCAGAAACAAAGCTTCAGGGACCTGTATCTCATGTTGAAGGTTTGCGCCGCTGAGACCCTAGTTGGACAGTTATGGAAATTGTGCACTTGTAGATGGGCATCTCCAAAACTGGTGGTCCCCCCCAAATCGCCTACATGCCTTTGTATATATATATATGCATATACATATTTGCATACATTCATTCTTATTATCAGGACCCCCCAGCAGCAACCCATAGTCTTTGGAAACCCCTACATTGCACGTGAAAAGAATAATGCTCTTGAGTTTTGGAAATCTGCACATCACGAAACTTATTTGGAGAAAGCTCGCGGGGTATTCTTCAGAGTCCCCCTGATCAGGATTGCAGTGCTTGCGTATATGTACATATATATGGTAATTAAAAAATATATCCAACGAAGACGCAAACTTCTGGAACCCTGAACCGCCTAAACCCTCGAAGAATTTGTCTGAATTGCGCAGATAAGCCTCAAAGAGTTCGGCACCCAATGG
>CAJNIZ010029069.1:0-14308 GCA_905231905.1 Symbiodinium pilosum | reverse complement strand
CCTCAAAGAGTTCGGCACCCAATGGAATGACGACGAAGCCGTCGTGGAGGCTGTGAAGATGGCGGGGCGGCAAGCTGCAGAGGAGCAATCACATGCCTTCGGATTCAAACTTTAGGATGGTTTAATTAGGTTTTAAGGGCTTGGGATTCAGGGTTTAGGATTTATGGTGAAGGGTTTCGTTTTGTCCTTTTTAGTTTAGGGGGCCTCGGGTAATTAGTTTGAAAATTTGGTGGAGAGAAGACAGCTGTCAAACCTGAACCCTCTACCCGAAACCCTAAACTGGCAGGGCAGCTGTCAGACCTGAGAGGAGATCGCGCACCGTGAGTTCGAAGCGTCGATCCGTGAGACTTTGTCGGGCTCCCATCTGAACCAGGCCATGGGGTTTAGGGGTTGAGGGTTTAGGGTTTGGGCTTTAGGGTTGAGAGTTTGGGCTGTAGGGTTTAGGGTTTAGGGAGACCCTTCAGCATCTCGTATTGGGTTTGGGCATTCAGGGTGGGGGGTTGAATGTTTGAGGTCTGGGGTGTGGAGGCTTAGGGATTAGTCGGTTTGGGGTTGTTTTTAGGGCAAGCCCCCCCGACAGTAATAGCCCCTAAATATGGAGTCAATAGGGGCTTAATCTACCTACGATAGTCCCTTGTGGTACCCATTACTGGGCGGTGGATTGACCCAAGGTTGTTTTCAAAGCTTGCAACGAAGCCTGCTGCTCATGCTACGATCAACACTTTTCATCTGCCAGACATTCGAACTTAGGAGCACCCCCCACCCAAATATAGTCCTTATTATTCCTTATGCTCACCATTACAGGGTGGGGGGGTCCACCTAAATTCGAACTGTCCTCTGTCGCTTTTTTTCTGTACAAACAAATTGCCACTACCAGGCTCGTAGTCACGTTGGGGTGTTGCGCTGTCCCTATACCCTGAACCCTGGGTAGGTCTCTGGTATCATTCCCCTCTTGCTTCCAGGATGAATGCTGTTGATCCCTCAAGGTTTCTAACTGTATATTATTCTTACGATTATAGACTAGTATTGCATATGCCCACCTGCTGTGGAAGCGTCGCAAGCACTTCATTCACTGCACTCCAAAGTTCTGAGGGCTTCTGCAAAGGCGGAGGCGAGTAAGGATTAAGGGGAGACAGGGGGGTGACAAAGGCATTATGTGGGTCTCCCTGAAGGAATGAACGGAGCTAGCTTGAGCCAGGAAGCGGTGGAGGAGTTTGCGGCCAAGATGAAAGCCATGGCCGAGATGTGTCTCGGTTTTTTCTGAAGGGATTTGGGTGTCAAAATCTTTTGGGAGCTTCTTGAGCCCATCCAAGGTGTGGCAAGGGCAAAGAAGGAGCAGAGCTTGTGAAGGAGGAGCTCAGCATCATGAAAAGCGGCAGCGAGATGTCCACCATGGAATCTTGGGCCTTACGCCGGGACATTCAGATAAGGCCACATTGGGAGTGTTGTCACCATGGGAACCATGCGAGCTAAAAGTCAAGGCAGATCTTGGGAGCTGCTGCTAGGTAGGGTTATCGTCTGTATTATTATCAGCTTTATCTTTAGAATGTCTGTAATTGTTATTGCTAGTACTGTTGTTATTTTTAGTATTAGTATTTTGAAGTGGCCCATTCTTCATGTAGGGTTTCGGGTGCAGGGTTTAGGGCCGAGGGCTTACTTGGAAAGACGGAATCAAGTTTTCCAAGTTGCGGTAACGGGTTCGCCGCCACAATCTGCTAACACCTTGCAACGGGGATGTAGAGATTAGCGTTTATTACTCAGGGCTGGGGGGGATCATTTCGCGCTTAATTTCAGAAATTTGAGAGTAAGATAATTTGAGGATCCTAAGTGATGGTAAGTTTATATGGGCTGGAGGGTTTAGGGTTTAGGGGTTTTAGGGTTTAGGGTTTAGAACCATGAGCCAAGATAATCTCCTGAAGACTACTGCTGTCAAGAGGCTACAAAGCCAAGGCCAGTGGAAGGATACTTAAGCTTCGGTCCCATGGCCAAAATCAAAGCAAGGTCCAAAATCTTCTGAGCTATAGTCTGAATTCCTTAAAAGGGGTTTTATAGGGGAGTATCATAAGGGTCATTAAACGGATACTAGGAGTTTAGACCATGGCTCACATTGGGCCTGCGGGTTTTGAATGTCAGCGGTCAGCAAAAGCATCAACATTCCATGTAGAACAGAATTTAGAGGACAGTTCAAGGGGTGCTTTCAGTGTGGTGAACCTAGAAAAACACGGGAGGAATCTACCAAGCGCATGTTTACCCATACATCTGTCTCCCTCCAGCGGGCAACAAGGATCCTACAATGCCCTCAGCACCCTACATCAGAGGTTTCCTGGACAAAGACACGGTTAATGTAGGTTCTGATCCTGGCGCGCTGCGACTACATCCTGGGTATTCTGGATCAAGAAATCGCAAAGATGGGGTCTACCCCTTGGTGGAATGACCCAAGGTCATGCATATCCTGTACCCAAAACCCTGGATATTATATGGGGCCAGCTGCCGGACACCACCCCCTGAAGGAAAACAAGCTTTGCAAGTGAGGCAGGTTCATTCCAGGTTGGCGCAGGTCTGGGCCTCTGACCTTTGTGTGATTTTACACTCGAAACCCTGAACCGCTTTAGGGTTTCAGGGTTCAGGCTTTGGGTGGAGTTAGGGTTTGGGGTGTCGAGTTTCGGGATTACACCAATGCTCAAAGACGGTACGGGCGTCCAAGAAACAGTCATGGGTTACTCAGCTGCCCTCCTCCAGACTACTAACCCCCTAGATTCCCCCTTAATTAACCTTAGTTCGTCCTAGTTATCTTGAAATAACCGCCTGGAAGAGGCAGTAGGGCGGCGGTAGCAGGGGAACCCATGAAATAACTACAGACAAGGGACGCCAGACAGGCATATTAAGAACGGACGATGATATCAAAGCTTGATTAGATGGTTCTCGGCCAGTCCAAGGCTACGGGTTTGGCGTTTAGTGGTTAGGATTGGGGGTTTACAGTTGCTGTTGTCGGCCGCAGGTGATACGGTGATACCCTAGCGCCTCTTCCAGTCACTGTAGTAGGCTAACACATGTGCTTCCTAACATATCTCTGTACACCCTGACCTTTAATTACCTGAATCCTACACTCTGATCCTGATCCCTAAGCTCAAACCGCGTGCGATTCATACAAGAAGCTCCCATATCCCTCTATCTAGCTCAAGCCGTACTGCCCTGCAGCCCTTTCTAGCCCACGGGTATAGGCAAAACAAGGGTACGAACCCTAAGCCCCTAGGCCCGAAGCTCGTAGATCATAGCCCCTAGAAATACCTCTCCCCCCCTAACAGCAGTACTATTTGGGAGTACTTTGCATTGGCATCGTGAAGCCCTAAACCCCTAAACCCTAAGCTGACAATATTGGTACGCCCTACAAACCCCAAGCTCTAAGCCCGTAGCCCTAGGAATCCACGATGGCGCACGAAATGGCGAGCTACGTCGACGAGCTCTGCCAGGTTCAGGTCCCTCCATACCAGTGGCCTCTCAAAGTTGCCATTGCCTGGACCCCCGCAAAGCAAAGTATACAGAATAATAACCTCTTGGACCATTTCTAGGAGGTTTGGACCATTAGTTCACCTATTGTTGGTGTTTAGGTATTTTTCTATCATTCTTGGCATCTTATGATTGGTACCCCAAAGTATGAACAATTATCCTTTTGACTATTTTGATGCATATGTGTTTGTGCCGTCTTTGACCTGCTGTTGGGATCTAGGTAGTCTTGAAGATCACCGGATTCCGGGAAAGGTTCAGGAAAGGTTCAGGGTTTGGGGCTTAAAGTTCAGGATCTGGGGTCTATGGTAGGGAGAGAAGATTTTGGAAATGTGTTATCCCAATCCGCTTCCCATGACTGCATGTATCTTGAGTTTGTTATGGGTGCGTTACCTTGCTGGTATGAAACCTATCTCACCCATTGCCGTCTCGTTCAAGGCAGGTCATGAGTGTACCAAACAGTGAAGTCTTGCAGCGAGAGCAGAGGAAGTTCCAACAGGGACTGCATATGAGAAGCTTGTGTCCAGAGTACCACTGTTATAGAACCCTAAATAGGTATTCCGGCAGTCTAATTATACACCCTAAAAATCTCAAGGGCCCCGAAATTTCTCAACTTGTTTAAGGTTCAGGGTTTAGGGTGTAGGATGTGGGGCTTCGGGTGTAAGATTCAGGGATTACAGCTGGTCGCCTTGCCACTTGGGAGGTCATGGACGTGGACTTCTTTGTGGGAAAGCTCCTGGGCCGGGGAGATTTCTCAATATGATAAATTTCAAGCGCTGTGATTCAGAAACAGGAATAATTACTAAGATTGTAAGATTAGGGCCCCAGAGCTCTTGTATAAAGTGTATAATTATAGCTGAGGGTACTTCAAGTACACCTCCAAATGGTATTGGTGATGAATTAGGCCCCTAAAGTAGAACGTTTCAAATGGTATTGAGGTCCACCACTTGGACTTTCTGCATGCGCAAGTATCCCTGTGATTATGCCCGAGCCTCGATGGCAGTTGCATAGAAAATCAACTGCCACATGACCAGCCCACCACCCTGCCCAAACAGCTGGGCAAACTTTGTGGTTATGCCTCCACGTCCACAAGCATGTGGAGCCTAGACAAGTCAGACATCAATCAGGATGCCCTCACATCCCTTACATGGGATGCCCATTTACCATGCTCCAGTTCTGCAAATCAGAGGGGTAAGTTTGATTGTTTTGCTTTGTGTTCTGCACAACTCCTATATAACCCTTATAAAGCCATGAAACATTAATTCTTATAGGGCACCCCAAACCTACCCTAGTGGAGGGCTTCTTTTCCGGGCAGAGGTCTCGGTCTCCGGGTGTTCTGGAATCAAGAACCCTTTATGTAGCCTACCTAAACCTAAGACTCCACATCCCCCTGAAAAGCTGATAGGAGCCACGAACCCGAATGCAAACACTTGACACTTACGTGTCGAAGATAGCACAAGCCACGCGCAACACAGCTCGCGAAGCGAAGATTCCGGGCCCCCAATTGACAAAAGACTCTTCTCTCTCATCTTCCAATCTCTCTCGCTCCCTTCTCCTCTCAACTCCACTCTGGTCCTCTCCTTTCCTCTCTCCACCTCGACTCTTTACTCCGCTCCTCTCTCCTCTCCCTTTTCTGTCTCCTTTCTCCTCTCCCCTCCCTTCTGTCCCATCTCTCTCTTCTCTCTTTCCAGTCCTCTTCACCTCTCCACTCTCCACTCCCCCTCCTCTCTGCTCGTCCCCTCTCTCTCCCCCTGTCCTCTCTCCTCTTTCTTCGCTCTCTCCAGTTGTCCGACACGTCCCATCCCCTGTGACCGTTGGCAATTTTGACACCAGCAGTTCCCCCATCCCTGTGACTGTTGGCACTTCTGACAGGCGACACGACAGTTCCGAGGATCGAAGCCCTCAGTCGCCGCATTCCTGTGACGGTTGACACTTTTGACTGACATGCGACGCAAAGAAGCTCCAAAAACGACAACAGTTGCGAGGATGGCGACCCCCGAGGCCCAATGTCCGTGACTGTTGGCACCATTCTTTCGCAGGCTCCAAAAGCGACGACATTTATAGGGATCGCGACCCTCAACGCCCAGTCGGCTCGCGACTCCTGCCCCACTCGCGAATGCTTTCACGGACGATTGTGGACGCTTGTGAACACAAAAGCAACGATGTTTGGTCACCTCCTGGACCGCAGGACCCAACCTTAAAGATGGGAACTCTTCTGCGGAGCATTCGGAAAAATTTCGAAGAGAAACCAGAACTTGCAAAACCGCTGCCGAAATCGGCCCGCTGCAGACCTCGGACACAACCTCAAACAGCTACCATTAGTTTATATAGGTTGGACCAATTGGCACCGAAGCGCCTGCAGTTCCTCACGGATCGACCCAACTACGCGGCATCAAGAAACAAAATGTTGACGCACCATGCCAAGCAATGTACATGCCGCAACCTGCACACAGACCACTGTAAGTGAGCACCATGAAAGCACTTGTAACGATGCGAAGTTGCGCCATCAGATGCAAAAGGTTACCATGCCAACATATGTCATGCTCAACTCCACTCTTCATTCTCCACTCTCTACTTCCCCCTCCATGCCACTTCCCACTTCACTCTCCACACTCCACTCCACTTTCCACCTCATTTCCGCTCCACTCTCCACGCGTCCAATTCCTATGACTGCTGGCACTTTTGACACGTGACAAGGAGAAGATGACGCTCCAAAAGCCTGGACAAGCCCACGACTATTGACACTTCATAGCACGCGACGCGAAGGTGAGGCTGCCTCCAGTCAGTCGCCCCATCCCTGTGAAGGTTGACATTTTTGGCCCTTGACGCAAAGACGGCGCTGCAAAAGCGACGACAGTTACGAGGATGACGACCACGACACGTCCCATGTCTGTGATGGTTGACGCTTTTGACACCTGACCAAAAGACGAGGTTCCAGAAGCTACGACATTATACAGTGATCGCGAACCTCGGGCGGTCCAGCCGGCTCGCGACACTCCTGTGACACCGCGATGCATGCGGACGCTTGTGGACACTTGCGCACACGTTAGGTCACCTCTTGGAGTCTTGGACCCCTGGGCCCCAACCTTTGAAACGGGAACCATTCTGCGGAGCATTCTGGAGAAATTGGCAAGCCCCTAGACCGTAAATCTAGAACCACCCAAGCTAAAGGTTTGGACATGCCACTGATTGCAACGAGCTGATTGGCATGTCCCTGGTGTCGAAAATGCTACTTGGGTGCATTTCGCATGATGGGCCCCAAAAACCTATTCAAATTGTAGGCTCCTAGAGCAACAAGGTTTGCCCTTGGTTTGAAGAAAGGAAAAATATCCTATTATCTCCCATGATCCCTACATGGGTGTTTTCAGAAGATAACTAGGTAATGTACAAGCCTGAACTATTTATGAACATTGCTCCGTCGTAATGCTGGCATATAATGATAGCATCGTTGACTCCAACTCCTTATATTTATTTGATACCAACAGATAATAATTAGGCTACAGTACCGAGACGACCCTCAGGGAGTTTTGAGGACTCTGTGGAGTCCAGGAGCCAGTCCGGGCAACGCTAAATCAATAATGAGGGGATTTTGTCAAGCCCAACCCTCAAAACTGGAACCCTATGAATGTCATATGACAATTGTAGGAGAGTTGGGGTTACCAATTTCGCAAAACCCTTTTATTTACCAAGGCACAAGGAAACTCAGAAGCTGGACTACTTTGCAAAGTCCAGCCTGGTCTTGCACGACGAGGCCTGAGTTGTTTGTTCTAGTTTTCGCAACTTCAAGATCTAGGGTTTACAGATTCAGGGGTTTACACTCCCCCAAATTAAAATGGAAATCCCTACAGCCCCCTGTGGAACGGACCGTAGTCCTTATAGAGCCCTTCTTGGGTTTCCATGTTAGCCGGGAGGGTAGGGTTTACAGTAGGGGTTCAGGGCACTGGCATAGCACGGAGATGAGTGAGATAAGGTTTCTAAGTAGCTTCAATGATTGGCAAGAGAAAGGAATTGAAAACAAACAGGCGCCATATCCCATGAAAACACCATAACACGCCAAACCCTAAACCCTAGAGGTCCTTTTGTTGGCAAATGGAACCTGATTCTTGGAAGCCCGATAAGGCCCTTGACTCCTTGAGCGCAGAAGAAAGTAGAGCCTCGTCGGCTTAATAGTGCTGAGGGAAGGGTTTAGGGTTCAGGGGTTTAGAGGGGCTAAGGGGCTGAGTTTCAGGCTTAGGGGTTTAGGATTTAGAGGTTTAGGGCGCGCGGGTTTAGCGCTTTCTGGGTTGGGGCTGTAGGCGGTTAGGGTTTAGGGGTTAGGGGGTTAGGGTTCAGGGGTTTAGAGTTTGGCGGTCTGATGGCAGGTCTCCGTACTCATATGCATATGCTTCTTAAAGATCTAAGATAAAGATCCACCTTGCTACTGCCCCTTGAGAACGAGCAAGTCAATCCTGCACAGGAAAACGGCGTGGGGGATCACTTCGTGAAGCTTCTCAAGGGCGAGACGGACGAAAACACCAATGTTGCCAGTTTCAAAGCGCTCCTGCATAATGCCACACAGAAAAGTGCAGAGTCTCTGAGCTGCAGTAGGCGGATTCAGGGTTTGGGGTTGAGGAGAAATTGGTCGAGGATGGAGGTTCAAAGGGATCATGCGCACCCCGTCGCCTAAATGTGATGGTGCGGGGCGCATACAACGTTGAGCTTGATGTGGTAGGTTCCATTCATAGGGGAGACCCAATATTATATAGACCCCCAAATATTACAATCCTTAGTATAAGGACCCCCAAAACAGACCCCCTAATGGTTGGAAACTCCCATGTTGGTCTTTCTCTGATGTAGGAAGCAGGTACGCATTAGCTCACAGACTCTTACCTCAGAAGTGTCTTTTTACACCACTTCTCTGTTTGGGGAATGGCCAGCTTTCCTGCTAACTTATCCTGGACATTAAAAGTTTCCACATTGAGGGTTTTTGGAAACCCCTACGCACAAAGCGAAGACGCTTCTGCAGTCTGTTGATAGTTAAGCTGGGCTTACCAAAAAGTCATCGGATCTGACTGAAATCGAAAGAATCAAATGGTATCGCGCGGTTAGGGTTTAGTGCTTAGGGCTTAGGGTATCTCGGAAAGGGCCAGATTCGCGCCCGCCTTTCGTCAGAAGTATGGCGACGCCTTCATCTTGAACCAAGGGCAATTGCATAGTGCACTGAGACACCCTAAGCGCTCCCTAAATGCCCCAAGGCCTTAACCACCCCAAACCCAATTATTGTCACCTGGAAAACCATGCTGCTAGCCTCCCGCAGGATCCGAAGGGATGCCGGATGCCAGTAAAAATTCCTTCCCCCAAATACTGAACTTCTCACCCCCTAAAAATCAATCTGCCTATGGCATTTTTTGTCAGTATTTGATGTTTGTGGGGGGAGTGTCAATTTCTAGGGGGGGTGATGAACCCCTTCCCTTTGGTGTCCTGTAGTGAAGAGTTTCCCCAAGATTGACATAGACGCATTGCCGCATTGCGTACTATGCACAAATTTGATGTTGGAACTGGCCTGGTCAAGCGGAGTTTCTCAAGAGACGGCCCCATGTTTTAGATAATCCCCATGTACGTATCCTTACTGGGTTGCTGTTAAGGAACTTCATTCAAGTTACTATATTGTGGAAAGCTTCTTAGTTGTTATATATACCCATTATGGCGACCTAATTTCAGTTCCTTAACAGCAACCCAGCTTAGGCCCCCTGTATTGGGAATCTCCACAGGCACCTGCCAACTATGAGTCGTTTGCGATTGATTGATCTCAAGCACTACGATCCTTGTCCTGTAGCTTCAGGCAAAGGAAAAGGCAGGAGGGAAAGACTTGGAATAAAGGTTAGGGGTTATACTTGGATATCCGCACCAAAGAATGGAGAATCTATGGAAAAGAGCATGGTAACTTGCATTATATAGTGGGGTTTAGGCTTGAGTGAGAGGCAAGGATCTCAAATTCAGGGTAACTAGGTGACATGCATGTTCAGGTCTAATTTCTTGAAGATTGACCAGCATTTGTTCGGCTATCTCGTGCCCAGGGGATTTGGAAGAGTTTGGGGTTCAGGATTTAATTTAAGGGTTCTCAAAATTTTGTGTAAGATGCCGGAGAAGGCAGAACATGGAATAGGCCGTCTACACAAAAGGTAGTCCAGGAAAGCACAATCGTCTCTCATACCAGCTTAGCTGCTTGAGTGCAAGCCATGTTTTGAAATTGTGAAGCCCGCACCTCCACGAGGACAGAGCAATGATCACAGTTATAGTTATCAGAATATTAAGTGCGGTAAAACTGTAAGACTACGAACCATACTCATAATGCCATTAGTCAGAGATGACTGATCAAAGCGTTGAGTTCAGGCCTCGCGGGCTAACTCTTAATTCTAGCCCTGCGTCGTGGCTGACTCAGTGGCCCCCAATCTAAAAGCCTTAGCTCCAATCCCATTTTTTGCCGTGCTTCAATATGTAGAAGCCAAGATATGGGCCCCTCCCTTTTGCAGTTTTAATTTTCTATTTAGGGAATGGTAGATCTCCAAACCAGCTTTTGATTCTGAAGGTGTGCGTAAGCCCAACCCTAAACTCTAGGCCTTAAAGTCGAAACCCTAGACCCTAATCCCGAAACCCAAAACCCCATACCCTAGACTAAACCCTAAACCCAACCCCTAGGAGCATGTGCACGGCTTTACCGTGGAGAAGTATTGCAACGGGACCTTCACTGCTGCCGCAGATTGGGTCAAGGAGCTCACGGAGCTTTGTAGGGTTTGTAGGTTGAGGGCTGAGGTAGAGCCTGAACCCTACAGCCTAAACCCTAAACCTAAAACCCCAAACCCAAAAGGGTTGAGGGCTTGAGACTCAGAGTCTGGCAGCGGGAGTTTGGGAGCTTTGTCGCAGGAGTCTATTTCGGATCAGACTTGCAATTCTCAAGAGCACAGGCTTTTCATGATCAATTGGAATCAGGTTTAAGGATAGGATGTCGTGATACGCAAGGGTTTAGGGTTTGGGGTTCAAGAACAGACCCTTCCAGAACATTCAGTAAACAGCCATGCACCAGGCATGCATGCAAGTAGGACAGATATCACAAAGGGTTCGTGCTCGCCAAACACAGGAAGACTTTCAACATCACATTGAAATCTGCAGTAGTTCGACCTCCTAAACTTCATGCGGCGCTCTTGCTGAATGCTGCATGCTGTTCAATTTGATGAGGCCATGGTAGGGGAGTGGGTAGAAGGGCCCACGCAAAGATAGAGAGGGGATATAAGCGTCCTATATCATGCTGTACCGTAGCTATCCTGCTGATACTCGTGCAACTACCCTTGTGCCTTCCATTCCTTCGTTTGAGCCACGGCTCTCTCTTTGCCAGCTACCCCGCCCTAAACCCTAAACTTTCTCGGGGCAAGCCGGCACGCAACGATGTAGCCTCCTAAAAGAACAACAACGCTGGCTTCCCAATTAAAAACCCCCTGACCAGCATGAAACGCCTAGCCTGTATCCACAGTAGTACACCCCCTTACAAGAGCTAAATTCCAGCCCCAAATCGCTTTTTCTATAGAGGGAACAAGCTTTTTAAATTCTGTTGCTGAGCAACTTAAAGCTGTTAGACAGTGCCAGGAGCTTCAAAAATGTCATTGCTAAACCGCTAGAGAAGAAGCCCGAGAAGAAGCCTGAGAAGGTTAGAGAGGGCTGACAGCTCCAGTAAATGCTCTTGCTCAGGCGGCCAGGGTGACTGAGAGCTCTTGCGACAGACTAGAGAAACCCGAGGGTTCTAGAATGCTGTTGCTTAAGCCACTAGAGAGTGATAACAGCTCCTAGAATGATACTGCGGAAGCAAGTAGAGAGCCCTTTGCGACAGCCACGGAGGGCTTTCGAATGCTGCTGCTAAAGCCGTTAGAAAGCGCCGAGAGCTCCAAACATGATTCTGGTAAAACAGTTAGAGAGGCCTAAGGGTTTGAGGGATGAGCTTAGGGATTTTGGGTTCAGAGTGTGTCGTCGGCTATTGCAGGGTCACCGTTCCAAACAGAATGATCAACCGAGAGGAGGTCATTCTTGCGGAGTCAACACTACTCTCTTCAGGGCCACATTGACGGTTTTCTGTTAGGTCGAGGGAGTGTAAAGCCCAACCAAATGCATGTTTAAATGAGCCACAGTCTCAACTCCTAGTATAGCCTTAATAAGCCTTATAATGCTCCCATATACGATCCCCTTTATAACCCGGAGTTGAGAATATGGCTCAAAGGGCAAGGCAGCCTCCAGTTCTGTCGCCAGCGTGTAAGAGCCCGGGGGTGCCGACCCAACCTCTCGGCCCGAATCCCCAATCCGGAACTATTGGGGTTTACAAGGGAATATGGAAATATAGTATATAGGGGTTATATTGGGAGTTATATTTCTTGTTCCCTACTGAGCCCCTGTAAGATTACATATCAGGGTGCCATGATCTTTTCTGAATGGGGTCGTTCTTATCCACCTGAAGCATACTGACTGCCAAGCAACCCTGATACCAGGACAGTCCAGCCATCCAAAACTACGTCGACTGCCTTTGTACGCGTCAGCAGCCTTCCTTGCTATGCGGCTTGTCCGCACCCATCGAGTCCTTGTTCTGTCGCCGCGGATGCGCAGCATGATCCCTACTAGAACCCCTTACATTCCCCTTTCAGTTAAGTCCTAGACCCTAAAGTATAAACCCGAATGCCGGATTTTCTTCTCTGTGGCTCAGGTGATGCGCAGCACATGGAAGAGTTAGAGGCTCTCAGGCCAAGACTCTCGGCTGCTCTTTCTGGCTGGTTTTAGGATTAAGGTTTTAGTGTTTTGTAGTTAGTGCTCAAGATTTAGGGACCAGGGCACACACAGCAAGGTTATAAAGGTCATGGATCGTTGGCCTTATACAACGGTGATAAGTCTGGGCTTCCAACACTTCAGGGTCGTTGGGGCTACATCAGGGGGCGCCCCTTTTTATTGCAACACCCGAATGCGTGGTTGTTTCTGGCAAGGGCATGCGAAGCCCGGTGCAATGGCGTTCCGCATGCCAAATGGCAGTGCTTCAACGAATGAATCTCCTGCATAGTTCTTGCAGACTGTAACCGCAGCTGTTCCACTTCCCCATGGCTGAAAGCATCCTCAAAAGTCTTGAACCTCCATTAATCGATCATCTTGGAAACAAGAGGGAGCGGAAGACCTGCACACCAAACTCCACAAACATGTTATTAACAAGTTGAGCTTCAGGTTCGCAGACTTTTTAGGGTGCTGAGTGGATGTCAGGAGCAGAGCTCTTTCCAACGAGATCCAACAGGATGTCTTTTGACATCATTCCTTTGTTCTGGCCTGGACGGTTACAGTTACACTACTATGTAAAGAGTGCGCTATGATGAACACACTGCCAGCCGTTTATAATGTATATATCAGCAGCAAGGTACGACTTTGTTCGCAACAAGTAAGCTCTTTTCGTTCTCCCATAGCATATGGATTGCAAGCATGAAGCTGTGACTGGCTCTCTCCGGCAAGACTAGGTGTTTTGCTGCCGATAGGTGTTTCATGCAATGCAAGAATGTGTTTCTTACACAACGGGAGACGGGCCTGTTGGGTTGCTTATTGAATCTTAAGTACAACCTATACTCGTTACTTGATGAAGACATGTCCCCTATTTGTATATCTGTCTATCGAAAATTCAATCTTACTTGGACAATCAGCTCAGGCATCATGTCCCGACTCCACAAGGCCAAGAAGTCCTTGTCCAGCGCGGCCTTGTTGGAGGCTTCGTGACTATCATTTACATGTCCAGTTCGTAGAGACCTCCTGCCAGCCCCTGTATCTTGCGATGACTTCCTAAGCCCTAAGCCCTAAGCCTTCGGCGGACAGCAAGGAGAGAGACAATCAAGGAGAGAGATAAAGGGAAAACAGCATTTTGGTTCAAGTCTCCTGCATGTGGTCTCTCCTTGTGACGGGGTTGGCCTGCGCCGACTTCCCAGAAGAGGTCCACCGGCAAAGGCTGCCCGCAAGAAGACGCGAGAAGCGGACACAAGCTGTCCAAACCCAGCAAGGGCCACCCACAAAGGAGGGGTACAGGGGCAGACAAGGCGATGCAAGAAGCTAACGAACCCGGCAAAACTTACCCCGAAGGAAGGGGACAAAGGCAGAACCTGAGTCCAGGAACCTGGCAACGGTCACCAGTATGTCGACAATCCTTAAACGTCTTTAGAACCCCAGCAATACTGCTATTGGGGAAAATCATCTTGTATTCGAAAAGCTCTCATGTAAAACTGAGCACAAACAAAAATACAATGAAATTCTGAGATGCTTGCAGCTTTAGTATGGCTTGCCCACGAAAACCAGAGCACTCTTCTAATTTTCTGGCTATGTCACCGCAGGCAACAGAATCCACAAAGAAAAAAAGAAAATGAAACTTCATTTTCTCTATGATATTTGATCGTGTTTACCAAGCTTCATTAATTTCATCATTCTCATCATATCTCCATCTTGTGAACGATTTGCAGTCATGCTTCAGCATTGTTTGTTTGTTATAATGTTCACCATATTTGTCCTTATCCTCATCATCTTCCATCATTGTCTTGATTTCCATCATTTCCCATGATGTTACATGATTTGCTAAGATGGGGCTGTGCCGCTCAAAACTCCCGGCTGATGGTTTGAAAACAAGAGCACGCAAACATCTGCAGAAAAAGGTTGACATGTAAATTCATCCGATCCTGTAAGTACCTTCCTGGTACATATACTTGTACGATCATTATGTGTTTGTGTTCTTTTTCCCCACCCTCGCAGTGGGGTTGCTAGATTTTGAAGT
>CAJNIZ010029058.1:65124-75688 GCA_905231905.1 Symbiodinium pilosum | reverse complement strand
AATATAGGCTTTATATTGGGGTTATCTTGGGGATATATAGGGATAATGGACCCGTCTTGCCTGGCATTTACGGCTGCACGAGTTGAACAAATAATTGGACTTGATGTACTTACCATTATGGGCTATCAGACCCTAAAATTCCCTGTTAGGACCCTACTAAGGGTAGATTAAGGTACCCTTAAGGTCTAATAGCCCATAGTGGTAGATGTGGCAGCTAGGCGGATCTTGGCGGATTCGGGAGGAGGGACCAGAAATTTAGATGCTCGCGTGCTATTTGTCCAATAGAGTAACCCATGAATAGTCGCCAAATATTCTCCTTCCTCTTCTTCCCTGCAGGCACTGCAGGATATCAGCGGAAATGCAAAATTCAATCCATGTAGCCCTCAGTTGGCATGAGAGTCTGTGCTAACTTGGAGGGTATGGACAAATTGTAACAAAAAGGGCAGTTTTCCAAAATGGGGATCAACCTTCTATACCCTACGGTATTCAGACCCTTCCTATAGTCTGAACTCCTTAAAGAGGCTATATAAGGGATATTGCAGGTGAGTACTTAAGGGGTTGTTAAGGAGAATACTAGGGGTCTAGACTATGGTTCATATAGGGGCTCTCAAAATTGGATCCTCACTTTTCGAAAGCACCCAAAATAAAGGCCGAGACAGGGATGGTACTACAATCGGATGGCGCTACCTGCCTAGAAAGAAAAGGAAAACGAAAGCTCCTTGACAAGTGTTGCTCACAGCTTCAATTATATTGCTACGAATATTTGTAGCATTACAATTAAAAAGCTGCTGTTCCTGTTATTGCCGCTGTTGCTCTTGGTCCTATTGTACTATTTATTGGTGGGTACGGATGACCCCAAGCCCGCATCCTGGAGAGTTTCTTTCCAAAGTCGTACTTCATCCCCTCTGTACCCGAATGTTAAAAGAACCATGTCACCCCCTCTCCCCCAGTATGAAATGTTCCCAACAGATTATGGTACACCCCAACGGGAGTATATAATATTGCGGGCATGGGGGAATCTTGATATGAACAGAATGGTAGTCCCCACAAAAGCCTAATTTCGATTTCATTCAGCATTGTTGTGGTCACATCCCGAATAATGTAGACCCCTGATTTATAAACTTATAAACTCCCTCCCCTTGATGGGGATCACTTTTAAGGCCCTTAAAATTTCAAAAGAAAGGGGTCTATTAATCAGGGGTCTACATTACCCCTCTTCAAGAACCCCCCCCACATACAACTCATAAATTCCTGGGCCAACTGCTTTGGATTGATCTTGTGGATCTGGCAGGGCAGGTAGAGGTCGCCTGTATGCAGGCGCAGGCTGAAGTTATGAGCCCCAAACATTAAGACGATGTTTACAGGATGGGGTTTAAAATCCTGAGTTTCAAGTTTGGATGCAGGGGTTTAGAACGTCTTCTATGGGTTGTGGGGGTTCAGACTCTCCCAACCCCCAGCAGATCGGCCTCACATGAACGGAACTGCTAGGAAAAGTTCGTGCAAGTACACGCATGCGTATGACGAGTCTGCAATCCTAATTTCGCACAATTGTCTGACAATCTGCTGTGCTAGCATCGTATGCCTTACCTCCATGGGCAACATCCAGTAAGAATTAGGTTCCACCATCTCCCCCCGAAAGAATCACAACTAAAAGCCAATGCTTGGCCTTAAGCTCGATAAGAAACACACCCTGGACCCCTGAACTAACATGGAACTCCATACATATAGTCTTCTTTGGAAAGGACAGACGTCTGCACGCCACCCTTTAGGGATCCATCTGAGTTTGGTCCAGCCCATGGACCATGGCCCCATGGAAGACCCTTGTGAAGGCAACCTAGTCCGATGTATGAAAATATCCATAGGGCCGCTATGACACTATGAGGACTCCCATCCGAGAAGTTCCGCAACGGCACCGTCCGCTACCGCAGCCAGGGCGGCGGCAAGCACATTCTCAACCTGCGTTAAGGACATGGAGGTTTCTCTAAATGGGTTTGGGGCTTATAAATCTCGGGTAACAACATGGTAGACTGCCTAAATAAGTTTACGGTTTAGAGCTTAGGTATCAATGTGGTAGTTCCCCTAAATACAGGGACCCCAATATGGACCCCCAAATACCATAATCCTTACTATAGGAAACATGGTACATCAGATTTTGGGAAACCAGCACATCAGGTGGTTTCTGACCAGTTTCGGGCTTGGGTTTCTAAAGGGGAGGTACGCCTCACGGACCTCTGGGATATAATTGGATTCAGGGTGGAACCTACAGCTAAGGGTCCAAGGACCCAAATAGTAGGGCTTTAGGTCCATAGTGCTTGGGCCCTAGAAGCCTACTATTTTGGGTCCTAGGAACCTTAGGGTACGGTTAGTTTCTGACAAGCCCACCAAGCACTTGAACATCGTGCCGAAAGCAGGAAGTTATGCTTGCCAGAACTAGCAAGTGCTTCGATGTGAAGTACTTGGGCTTTTCATGCAGGAATTCTTCGTGCAGAACTGTCTCCGACTTGGCCCCAGAGTTGAAATGGGACACACCGTAGCCTAATGGGGTGTAGAGGCTTTAGGTTATCATGGGCCTCAATGGGTATACGGTTTAGGGGCTTTATGTTTGTTAGGGCCAAATGGGGGCTGTTGGGGTTGATGCCGTCTTAATAGTTGTCTTCAGAAAGTCCTCCAGATTTCGAAGCTTCACATGAGCTATAGTCTAAACACCTAGTATCCCCCTTAAAAACACCTATAGTAGTGCCCTAGTTAGTCCCCCTATACAACCCCCTTTAAGGAGTTTAGACCCAAAACCTTAAACCCTAAATCACAAACCCTAAACCCTATGTAATCCCCTATATAGCCCCCCTTAAGGAATTTAACTTATAGCTGACATAGTTGAGTCCGCAGTTCTCTCATGCACAGCAACCCTCTAGCAGCCCTTTGCCCTTCAGATTCCTGAGGTGGAATCCTGTAACCCAAAAGTGCAGATAGCTCAGAGGTAGTATATGGATAGTTCCCAAAACCAGGGTCCCATGTTGGCACCCCTAAATATTAGGTGCCGTAATATACTCTATAACCAAAAGGGGCCCATACTTTTTAGGACAACCCAATTGCGTAGGCTCCAAAATATCTATTCGTGAGCCTCTTTGGCGCCCTCAGTCTCATTATATACTAGATACCTACATGGACTCTTTGGCTACTGGCGCGAACTCACACCCACGAGACGTAAGAAAGGAATCTTCGAGCTACAGTAAATGCCCTCCTGCAAAGGACCCTGTATAGAGGCCCACATTGCACTTCCTTTGGCTCTACATAGAAGATCTTTGCAGAATCCCGATATGACGTACACCCCACATTGTAAGCTACATGAACCGATTCTACAATCTGCACAGCCTCCGACTTGCCAGAAACGTTCGTACCTCAGCTTGCAGTTGAGGCTAAGGACAACTACTAGAATGACCAATGGGGCCCTTTGCATTCCACTGCCCTTTGAAAAGGGGCTCTACGGGGGCTTTGCGTGCTGAGGGGTTGGACTTCTGGCTCAGACCACTGGACTACGTCGCTACATGCTCGAGCTTGTTTGAGGGATGGACATTCAACTTCTGTAGTCCAAAATGTCCGACGAAACCCTTATCTCAGCGAGTGTGAATGTCATTGAATGCGGATTGGGAAAACGCTGCACGGAGTCGTCCAATAGCTGCCACGAGAAAGGCTTCAAGAATGCTGCCCGCTGAGGTTGCGACCAACCACCATCAAACCATGCCTTTCGACATGCGTCATGCCACAAGCCAAACAATTAATTACCCATGAACCCCAAACATGCCATTAAGTTTGTCTTACTTGGAGTTCTGCGATAAGAGGGCATTCACTCGTATCTGGGGTACCAGAAACCATAGGAGTCAAGAATAGGACTGAGCCGGTGAAAGCTGGAGGCTCCGCTTTAGTACAGTTTCAGAGCAGCCCAGGAACCATGAAGAATTACAAGTTAATCACAGCTACAATAGGTAGACCCAGTTCAAAGTCAAATGGCTTTAGAATGAGAATTAAATCATTAGCTATTTGGTTCCAAGAGCATATTATTGAGCCTTGACTGTTGGAGTGCGGCATGTGGGATGGAGCTATGGTGACACTGTGGGTTTAGGGTTCAGGGCACCACTCAAGCTCTACTTACTCTAAAAACAGGAGGAGGTGAGTATATAGCGTCTTCGACCTCCTGTACCGGCCATTAGTGTGGAAAGGGGCTCTGTGCCTTGACTTCTACCGTGAATGCGATTTTGCAGGACGCTGGGGCCAGCACGCTGCTACAACACCTCCGTAACCCCAGGTACCATATTGACATCTTCCATGCCTTGTGCACGGAAATGGCGAGGATTCTACATCATAGCCCTTTTTGAATCTGGAACTGCAAGTTCCAGATACATCATAGCTCTAAACCCTAAACCCTTAACTCAAAGGCGAGGATTCTACATCTTGGCATCAGGCCCTCTAGGTCGCTAGGTGCGTAGTCCGTAGTCCTCTCCTGGCTAAAGCCCATCCCTGCAGACATCTCCAGCTAACAGCGCTCCAAGCGGGGCATCCTGGCTTCTGCCTACATAACAGCTTAAGGTCTGGGGATATTATCCCTAATTGGGTTTAGGGTTTAGGGATATAATCCCCCGATAATGGAGAATCAAATGGAAAAGAACATGGAATTTGAAATGGAAACTGGGTCAATGTAGCGATTTACCTCACAAATAAAGTGGGTTGTTAGGCTTTCAGTCTGGGAGGGGGGAGTTAACTACAGAAACTTCTGCAGCAAACGGCCAACTCGATGAGCTACATACCTACATACTTTGACTGGATTGGCTTGAGGTCCCCTAAACCCTAAACCCTAAACCCCCCTAAACCCTAAACCCTAAACCCCCCTAAACCCTAAACCCCAGCCTCACCATGATGGTCTCCCACAGCTGGGTGCACTTGTGGATGAAGGAGGCCTTTGGAAGACATGGCTACCAATTAGGGTTTAGGGTTTATAGTCCCCCTTAAGTAGATAGAATATGGGGTCTATAGGGATCTTATTATCATATGCCCAAAGCCATATTCTATCTACTTAAGGGGGACTATAGGGTTCTGGTAATTAGGGGGTTGACGGCTTGAGCTTCGGGTCTTCCGCTGTGGCATCTTAAATTTTCTGCCTCAAAAACCCAAAGGGTCCATGTACCCCATAATGAGGTACTTGGGTTTGGGGTAATGGTAATCGTAGAGTAAGTACTTGGACCCTCAGGGAAAGCTTGCAGATCCCAGACTTTGGGCCTTTCGTTTGACAGGGCCCAGAAGCCGCAAAGAACATTGTCCGAAGCATTTGCTCTGATGAGACAGCCCTTAGTTTTGCATATGAGCTATAGTCTCCTGGTATTCCCCTTAATAACCCCTATAGTAATCCTATATAATCCTCTATATAACCTGCCTTTAAGGAGTTTAGACGATAGCTCATATGGAGCACACTCAACTTTTGGGTTTTACTTATCATCTCCCCTTCTGGGAGTATACCATTTGGGGACACTCCAGGTTCCACCAACCCTAAACTCGGAACCCTAGAGTTCCACCGAGGATCACGTCATATCATCTACACGGCACACAGACGTTGAAATGTAAAAAACCTCCGAAATCAGCGCCCCTAGCCTTGAAACCTTAACTAACGGTAAGGCCCTGTCCGAACAACCCTCAACTGCAGTCACAATCCTCACTTCTTTGTCAACACACACAAGCAGCAACAATCTCACAACAATGATTCAAGTTTCTGTAGCAAGCTGCATCATCTAAGTCATACCTCAACCCTACACACCAAAACTCCTGAACCGGCAGATGACAGCTGTAGTTAGACCAGGCAACACCTGCATGTCCTGGCAGGTTCCCACGAATCCCGAAGCAAACTGCATTGACAGCATCCCTGCCATGACCCTGAGTGTTAATGATGCCAGAGCCTGCAACATACACCGCAACATTTTGATGTTGGGTGCTCTTTGTTCTACCTCTTCTGGGATGAACAAAACATACCTGCCATCATCAAACTTGTATCGCAACCTTATCTAGTTATCCCTTCGATTTCTCGATCTTTCTAGGCAAGCCGACAAACACCATCCAGAAGTTCGTCACAAAACATGCTCGATTTCTACCCCCCTCCTAACACATAACCATCGGCCCGCAAGTGCCCCAACCCTGAAATCATAAACGCCTCCCAAAGCAACTTTGATGTCTAAAGCAGACCAAGCGGCGAACTCTAGAACTATTCTGAATGCTGCCCCAACACTTCAGAGACCAAAGCCCCAGCAAAACAGCCCCGACTTGACTCACTCCCTTGACAAACCGTCAACCCCCGAAACATCCCCTTGAACTGTGCAACCCGGTAACCTTTCAGAACCCCTCAGCCTGAGTATCCTGAAAGCCACCCCTAATACCCCAAATCCCCAAACAAATTTTGCCTTAGGTTGAAGATGACGAGCTCGAGCCGCTCCTGCGTGAAAGGTCTGAAAGTAGGAACAGGAAGTTGATTGGTTCAGGGCCAGAGGAGCTTTAGGATTCAGGAGCTTGCAGGGGGATTCCCGGGCTTAGGGCGCAGAGCGTTGGGAACTTAAGGTTCAAATGGCTTTAGTCGTGTGAGGGTAAGGATTGGATTGGACATGTTCAAATGCCCTCTAGCTTAGCGGCTTAGCGACTTTCAGGTCTAGTTGAGCCAGTCTGAGGGCCGAATGGGAATAATTCGCAAATTTGAAGTAAGGCAATTGTGGTAAAGGAAGGCATATACACCACCATGTGGCTTGGATTTGGGTGAGGCCACTTTAAATTACTCAGGCGGCTCATAATGGACCCTTTATCCTCGGGAGGTCTTATATACAATGTAAATCTCTACCAGCCCAATAGCGAGGGCCCAGATCTACAGTTTGGAGCTCAGGTCTGCAAATGCCTGACCCTAAACCCTAAAGCCTAAACACTCTAAACCCAACACCCTACACGCTACCCTAAGCTGAGTAGCCTAAGCTGTGCACAGCCCCTGCATGGAACTGTCCCAAATTTGTTTCAGCTTTGCTGTGCGCGGCGAGGTTCCTTGTACTACGAGGCTACGGTTCCCTACAATTTTGTGACACTGGCTCACCTGTAGCTACCTGGGTTATTCAAAACCTGACCTTCTTGAGAAAGACCATGATCCTGTATTCCCTGTGCAAGGGCGAGAACAAGCAGCGACGTCATTTCCTAGCAGTGGTCAATTGCAAATCCCCAAGGTCTGTCTAAATCTCAAAGACTTCTGCTCAAATGCCTCCCTCTCATGATTCCCTAAACCCTAAAGTTGAGTCAGCAAGGAGACCTTCAAGCTCATTGATCAGCTTTCCGTAGTCGGAAGGCGGCAGCCTTAGCAGAAAAGGATACCACAATCAAGCACGGGCAAGACATGGACACGCTTGTTTGTTATCTGGAGTATGGGCGAACTCTGAACCCTTCACCCTTCTTCGGGGCCAGGGGTTGAGTGTGGAAGGACCTATGCACTCTCCCTAGAAGGAATAGGAAATGGTATACGTACTTACCAAAGGCCGCACGGATTCCGCAGTTGCTGTTCTTGAGTTGAGTTCTTGCTCTCGCAAGTATTGTAATGCATTCGGCAGGCTTCGGGACAGCTTTTGGGCATGCGATTGGCGAGGTTTCGAGCATGCGTTCGGCGTGCTTCGGGGCGTTGGAGCAGCTTGAAAGCACACGGCGGCCCGCGGCATGAATTCAAGGGCTGACAGCACAGCTGAGGAGCTCAAGGTTTAAAATCACAACACGACATAGATTCAAAGCCCGAAAGCACGCGGTTTAACAGTTGCAAACGCTAAATAACAACCCCGCGGACCTACTACACTGAATCCGGAATTCTGAACACGAAGCCCTGAGAGCATACATCAGGAAGCCCTAGGTGTGTCTTTAAGGGTCCCAGTACCTAAAGTAATTATCACATACTTACCCCCAAAGCCTGTACCATAATTAGAATTAACAGAGTCCCGTAATTGGGTGGTGAGACCCTCTGGGCGTAGGTTAGGGAAGCTGTTCCCTCCAGTTCGGACTACCGTAGAGGCTTGCAGATCGGGAAGTCCCAGGGGGACCCCAGGATGCATAGGGATAGGTATAAGTAGCTACCCTACATGAGTTAAGTGAGCTAGGGCCTGACCTAACTATGCCTGCAGTAACATCTCTACAGTGCAACTGCATCTAGACGCGGGCCATGGTACTGTCAACTGAAGACCAGCATGACGAATTTAAGGTTCCCTACATACGTCACATTGCTGCTTCAGAGCTTTAGGGAGATCAATGCCCGAGAAGACAATCCTACCAACTATAGGGTCTAGGATTAAGGAGTACTCTCATACATAATTATATATGAGAATACTCCTTAATCCTAGACCCAAATTCGAATTACACGGTGGGTCCACTACATACGGCTTTTTTCAGGCTTATAAGGGGAGACCGGGAAGTCATAGAGCGCTATGGGAGGCTACCAACCAATGTTCAGCCCATGGCGCCGCACGATCACCGGCCTACCCAAGCGCTCCTATGCGTTTGGGGTAAGGGGTCATAGTCTGCTATCCCAGAAGGAATTACATAAGGTTTGTAATATGCTACCCAAAAAAGTACATAGAAGGTCCTGGATGAACTCAAATTCCAACCTTCTGGGCTTCGCACTTGACTCCTGGGAACAAGTCACCCGTGATGCCCAAGAACAGAGGAATGTCCTGGTCTTCAGCGACGATTGAGTCTCGAATGTCAAAAGCCAAGGGTAGCTACCAATGCCCCCTCTATAGAGCCTCCGAATTACAACGCTAAACCCTATACATGAAACCCTACTATAGAGCCTAAGAACACACATGACAAGGCAACGAACACACCGAGAACTACATAGCTCTACGGCAAAACACCTATCTACATCTTATGCCTTGGGGTCCTGAATTACACATTAGGGTTTTAGGGTTGTGGCGTTTCTAGATAACTTAGGGTGTAGGGAAGAAGGTTCCGTGTATTTAGAGAATTCCTCAACTGTGCAGCTCCCGGGCTCTCCTGTATTTCTCAGATGGATGGCCCTCAAAAACTGCAGGCACATGCAAACATGTGCTTTATACAGAGTGGGCCACTGAATAAGGGTTCTCTATTCAGGATCCACATACCCTGTGGGCCTTGTTTACACTCAAGAGCCTTGGAGCTAGTGCCGGATGGTCCTGCAGCAGTCGGCCTTGAATATCTTAATCTGCCTGGGGGAGGGAAGGCAAGCGCGTCTCGCAGCAGTAGGTCTCTGCTTGTCTTACACCAGTGTAAACCCTGAACGCTAAGCCCTCAAACCCTGAACCCTGGGTCCTCACTAATACCCGGGGCCTCCTATGTAGTTCCTGTAAGGGTAGTACCTTATGACCGATTACGAAAAACATTGCAAACCCAACACGGAACTACATAGGAGCCCTTGGGCAAGCCCGCAACCGTAAACCTCTTCTGCCCAGTGTCATTGGAGGTGAACTTTGGCAAGTTGACGTCCTGGGATGCATACCAGGTCTGCACATTTCTGGAAATGAAGATAGAAGGTATTCAGGTCAGGAATATAGTGAATAGACGGCTATTTCGGGAGTATGTGCATATGTGCACACAGCATACGCACATGGAATGATTTGGGTATGGAACTTTGCCGACATTGCCTTCCTAACCAGCAGAACATGTAGGGCCAGAATCCTTCTCTTCAAGGCAATAGTTCTTCTGGGGTTTAGTATGGCTTTGTGGAGATCCCTAGTGCATCTGCTATGGCTCATAGTCAGCAGCAAATTTTCCTGTTCTGTATCTGTATTTTGTAACGAATTGTAGTCGCAAGTCATTTTGACGAAGAGGAACGTAAGGCATAGCCATACACTGCTTCGGGATGGATTGTACATTGCTTCCTGCGGTACAATAAGTCTGTGCTACCTCAACGGAAAAAGGAGCGTAGACTTCAGATAAGGGTCTGGGTTTTTCTGTGAGCCCCAGGCACCAGTAAAAAGGCTTCTAAGAGGCCCACCGATCACTGCTGGGATGCGTCTCGGTAAATGTTCAAGCCAAAGCCCTTGGACCCAAAAAGCCCGTGGCGGGCAATGTCTATAGACTTCGAATTCCAAGGAAAACATTTAGCAAGATAGGCAGGCATCACTACGGGGCATTGTTGTGAAGAAATGAGAGCCTACGCCTCGTCACCACGCTAGCCGTCGAGCTTTTGATGGCAGCCCTGTAAGGAGCCCTTGCAAGAATTGAGGTTCATTAAGTGAACCAGGGCGTGCAAAAAATCCTACTTTCTCAACCCCAGACCTAAAAACCCAAAGTAACCAGATGAAGCTCCCCATAGCTGGAGGCTTTGCAGTGCTCTGTCCACAGGAGCCCAAGTAATGAGGTGTCTAGCAGGAAAGAGTAGACTAGGGTAGGGAGTTGTTGGCGGTTCATGAGCAGTTTGAAGTGTAGTTTTACAGTTAGGATATCGCGAGCTTGGTACTTGAGGCCACATTCGTGTGTCGCGAGCTTGGTGCTTGAGGCCCCAGTCGTGTCTTGGCGGTTCATGAGCAGTTTGAAG